>APFE030495680.1:60334-81511 GCA_000404065.3 Pinus taeda | reverse complement strand
TTATTATTATTTTAATTGAAAATCTTCAATTAAATAATAAAATTTAATTACGTCTCTTCCAATCTAAATTTCTTATTAGGATAATTCACTACCTTCATATGTCTTGCATTTTTTAACAACGTTGTAACATGTGGATTAATTTCCTTTCTAGTGCACAATCTTCACCTTTTAGGACAGTATGGTGCACTAGCCCAACCCCATATGGTTCACTGACCCAACCCCTACAGATCATTATGACAAATTAAGAAAAATAGAGAAGATGAAAGGTTGTACAAACCAGCATATTTTTCGAGCACTAGCCCAACCCCTATAGATCATTATGACAAATTAAGAATAACAGAGAAGATGAAAGGTTGTACAAACCAACATATTTTTCAAACAACTAATCCAACATCAGTACCTTAACTTTTTCATCAAGATATAATATTGAGAACGTTTGAAAAGTGGTGGGAAATCTGGGCATTAACTATCTCTCTTCTAGCATTGGCCCAATCCCTATAGATCATTATGACAAATTAAGAATAACAGAGAAGATGAAAAGTTGTACAAACCAGCATATTTTTCAAACAACTAATCCAACATCAGTACCTTAACTTTTTCATGAAGATATCATATTGAGAACGTTTGAAAAGTGGTGGGAAATCTGGGTGCTAACTATCTCTCTTCTGCGAGGGTGATGCAGAAAGAGTGATTAGGTTTCACTATTTTGAATTTTTTTTTGTTAAATCAGAAAAACCAATACTAATGGAGATATTGGTAGTTTTTACTAAATTTTGTGAAGTGACTAAATGTAGCTTTAACCATTCATTTTAAGATTTTTTTTATAATATAGTTTCCTAAGTCTATTTAATATCTTCATTATCATAAAAACCAACCTATATCCATCTTAACTCCACTTCTACCACTTTTGGAGGGATGAAATGTATTTATCCCTCTCAACACTTATAGACTTGAAATTAAGATGGATCTAAGCTGATTGACTTTCCCCTTTAAATAGTCTATCCTCACATGAATACCATGATATTACCATGGGTCAATACCATGGGTTATCATAAACCTAGAGCTTAAAAACTAATATTAGTAATTATAAAAATTAAGAAAATTAATAATTGATTTTTATTTTATTTTTTTATTTTAACCAAATTAAAATGTTTAAGTGACATTAAATTACAAGATCCATTTTTACCCTTGATCTACCAAGGGCAAGGATCAAATATTTTTCACTCTATGCTAGTTTGCATATCACGATATTTGATCCCTCCTGGGGCTTAGTAAGTCCAGAGCAAAGATGGATCTATGCTGGTGTAATTCCCCCCTATAAATAGCCTACATTCCACGTGAATACATGGGTCAATACCATGTGCCATCTTTTTTTTATTAATACTAATATTAGGGTTAATAATGGGTTAATAATGTTTTTTTGCATGGTATTAATACTAATTTGGCCCATGGTATTTGGCCCATGATATTTAGCCCATAGACTTCACCCAAATATAACACATTTTTTTAGTGTTCTTAAATATAATGTGACCTTTGGAGTAAATATAAAAAAATGTTTTATTTATTTACCATACCTCTCGTTTTTTTTTTTTTTTTTTTATTAATTTAGCATACCTCTTTTATAAATATGGTATTTGACCCATATGATTCACTTAAATAAAACCTCTTTTTTGAGCCTTCTTAAATAGGAAGAGGGTTATGGACTAAATATAAAAAGAGGTTTTATTTATTTACCATACTCCACTTTATTTATAGTTTTTTTTATTTACACGTAAATATAAGGTGACTTATGGAGTAAATATAAAAAAATGTTTTCCATTATTCTTTATATGATTATGACTAAATATATGTAAACTTGGAATCCAGCAACAACATTATTCAATCTTTAAATAAACATGAAAATAAGAGACTTGAATTTTTAAATAAAATGAATTATTCTTTTGTGACCATTTGCTCCAAAAAATAAGGTCATTTTCTTGAAATTAACCCCAATACCATGAAATACCAAAAAACGAAAGAAAAAAACCTTTTTTACACTGAATGTGGAGGGTGAAATAACAATCATAAATACCTATTCTTGAAAATCAGGGTGAATGGAAGGTTGTAACTCCTAATTTCAGGGGCTAAATTTACCTTTTTTACTCTCTGCTTTAAAATAAGGTGGGCTAACCTCCATACCTAATTTTTAAGAATGTACTGTGATACAAAATATTCACCCAATAAAATATAAAACACCTTAGTTTCGCCCAAGGGAGAAAATTTGCCCCTAAAATTTTCCATGATGCGCATTATACTAAACTTAAATATAATTTCGTTACCACTATAGCCAAGGAATAATATGTACTGTAGTTGGTTAGGCCATTGGAATTATTGATTGAGGTTCTAGGTATGACCCCCATGGCCGGCATTCGCCCCTTCACCATAAACTTTAATGCATCCTCTAGAGGCCATGTGGCCACCATTGGCTAGCCCACGTGGCCCTCCATAACTAGCCTCCTTCACTAAGTTAACAATAATATAAAAATTTGAACCAATCACAACGAGACAAATGGCGAAAAAATTTTGGCCAATAAAATTCAAATTTTTGGACCAATCAGGAGATGCCATGTTGCAGCATTCCACTCACCCAAAACGTCCATTCATCTGTCCATTTTGCCAAAATTTACCTATTTACCAATTCGATCAGAACGCGATATTGGGAGCATTCGATATTGGTTTTGAGTGAAACAAATTCCATTGGATTAGTATCGCTGAGATTATATAGACTTGTTTAGGTTTTGAGATATGTCACACACTATGAATTTTGAGCACTATTTTGATCCACTGGATCACTCTTCCCCATTGGAAGATTTTGGACATCTAAAACCTCTTTATTAGTCAACAAATAGATAAGGGTACAACTCCCTCACCCCTCCAAACTCAATCCACTAAAATTTTCTTCACTTTGTCGCTTTGATCGTTTCATGGAAGTACATCACTTTCCTTGATATTGGAGTCGTGGACTTTCTGTCAAAGATGAACCCTTGCTGCAAATTTTCAAGATATGTAGAATAGAAAATTGCCTTTGAACGAATATGGATATTCCCTCCTCAGTCTTCAATCAAAGGAAATTTAAACAATTTGAAATTCCTTTCACCTTGAACATAGTTATCACAATGATGCTTACATGTCTAGCTTTACACTTAGTTTGACTCTTGACCAAATGTGATCGCCATCACCATGCACCATCATTCTTCAAAGCCAAAACCTTATGAAACCCACAAGAATATGTCTTGGGACCAATGTTATCTTTGTCAAATTTCATTTGAATTTTCTTTTTGACCTCTGCATGCTTTAACATTGGCATCTTTCTCACACCAACGTTAAAATATGATGCATCCTGCTGCAAATTCACTTCATTTTGTTTACCTCTTTTAGGAGGCAACATGTTAGACTCCTGAAACATCTTATTAGATGAATTGAAAAACTTAATGAAATAATATTTCAAACTTGATTCATATCTTTAAAAGGCTTTAGGTTCCTCAACATCTTAGAGTTTTATCATTAACAATGCAAAGTTTTGACTAGAATTAACAATCCTCTCCATTTGTCCTGCATTTACAAGAGATGTACTCAACTTCTTGCTATGTCCTCTAACAATGTACTCAACCCCATTCTTAAAAAAATTATATTTGTTCTCATGGTGATGAAAAATAGGTCTCCTATCATATAGATATGGACTTCCCAAAACAATACCACATATATCAATTGGAATTACATCAAGCTCTACCTCATCTAAATATTTTTCAGTGATTGGAAATTTCAATTTACATATTTTTGTCACATGCAATTTTGCATTGTCACATATCCAACCTAGAGGATAAGGTTTATATGAGGAATGGTTTCTAAATTCAACTTCTTGACAAATGTCTTTTGAGATAAGATTTTCTTGTGAACCACTATCAAACAATGTATCTATCTTGGTATGTTTTGAAATAACTCTAATATGAAAAATCACTATTCTCATTTTTTCATCTTTAGTTTCATTGAGGCAATTTGAAGAAATAGTACTTGAAATATCCTTTCCTTTCAAACCCATGGATGTGATCTTTGTTTCATCTCCGGAATCAGAACCTAAATCATGTTGTGTAGTTGTAGTTGTCTTCTCTTTGTTATTATTTTTTGACTTTTTGGATCTCATGTCCAATGAAGTTTCTAGCAATGATCTTCATCATGGCCCTCTTTGGAACAATGTTTACATTTATGTTTTTATTTCTCCATCTTGATGGTAGCCTTCTTCTTCCCTTTCCCTTGAACTTCCTATTTCCTTTTTCTCCAGAGTCAAAGGAACTCTCAGTAGTTTCTTTAGAAAAATTTTCCCTCTTACCTCTAAATGAGTTGTCTCAACACAAATTTCATCTAGTTTTGTAGGGTTAAACATGAGAATGGCACGTTTCAAGTAATTATGCAATCCTCCAATGTATTTGAGAAAAGTATCTTGTGAGGAAAATCTATACACAAAATCAAATCTCTTTTCCTAAATTCTAGAGTATAATATTGCACATTTTTCCTCTTAGCTTGCCTAAAATTTTCCCAATATATAATAGCTTTTTGCATGTATACTAATGGATAAAATTTCCTTCTTATTGCGACAACAAAATCGTTCCAAGGGGATAAAACCTTACCATGTTTTTTTATTTCCTCTTGAGTTTTGGATTCCCACAAAATTAGTGTTGGACCTTCCAATCTAAGAGAAGCAAGCTAAATCTTTTTTTCATCATATTTTATTGTTAGTACCCTACAATACACTTCAACCTCATGAATCCAATTATTTAATATCTATGCTTTTACCTCTCTATTGTGCACAGAAAATTAAAACTTAATGTCAAGCTTAAGCAAAGGAGCTTTACCATGACCCCTTGGGTAGAAGAAGCTGAAGATGAGGATGAGGATGGAGGTGAGGGTGGCGGTTTGTCACCATTCCCTCCATTCCCTTTTTTGGGCTTGTCTCCTTTTCCACCATATCCTTTTGGAGACTTTGAGATTTCTCCATACAATCTGGAATTCCTCTCCTCATACAGTACCTTACACATATCAGACATCTCAAAGAATGTGTTTTTTGAAAGTTTTCTCATCTTCATACATCCCTTCAGGACCTTCTTCATGTACCATCACTATTGAAGGTTGAGTTGTGGTTGTTCTCCTTGAAACAATTTGAGAGAATGGCTCCACAAGTTCTCCTTGTCCTCTTTTAAGTTTCAACCTTGTAAGCATCAGAAACACACTTGCAAACATATAAAATCTTCATAATAACCTGTTTCTATGATACCAAAATGATCTGAATGTGTAAACTTGAAGATTTTTAACAATTTGAAAATTAAATATATATGTGTTACGGCTAGAGGATCGGTTTACTAAACACATAAATAAGTAAATTTTATCCATAATTTACAGCCAAACAGAGACAAAATAAGCATAGCTTAAACACATAACACAAGCATGATAAAGGAGTTCATCCCTCTCCTAGGCTACATCTCCTGGTCTAGCTTTCAATGTAGGGCCCCTATCATTAAAAATGATCAAAAGTGCATTTACATGCTTTACAAAGCTCAAATAGTAGAGCTTATGTCTCCAACGGATCTAACACTATCAAAAAACCCTATTTTGGTACTTTTTATGCCTCATTTGTCCAAACATTGAGTAAATTATGATTGTTTCAAGTTTTTCCCAAATTCTACAACTAAGCATCTTCCATTTTGGCATCAACCTTACTTTTGCAGCCGAAAAGTGGAAAAGGTGCAAAAACTTGGCCTACATTCCTGCTGAGAGGACGAAATTGTAGGACACATAACTCTACCATTAAGCCCCCAGTTTTGAATTATGTGGTCATGAGGAAACCTTATGAATTCTTTGGTCATGTGGTAGCCATAAGACCACATTGGGGGCTGATATTCTGGGGCTTTAGTCTAGTACCCAGTTCGGTGCGCACTCCTGGTTTTATGATCCAGCATATAACCATGAGATGGCCCTCTAGGGGATGGCCCCTCTCTAATAGTTATGTCGTGCCCATGGTGACATGGCATCATGTGCCTTAGGGATGGTGCCCTCCATCTTCTGCTCAGTCAAGCATTGGTTCTTTGCGGTTGGGCTCCATCAGGTGTTATGGCTTGGGCCATGGCCATGGGATGGGTTAAGGCCTATCCCTTGGCCCCATGCCTATGGTCCCATAGCACTGGGGTGGCCAGGGGATAGGGATTATCTGACCCCATCCCCCATATGCACATTATACTGAACTTAAATATAATTTTGTTACCACTATATTCAAGGAACAATATGTAGCACAGTTGGTTGGGTCATTGGAATTGTTGGTTAAGATTGCAAGTTTGACCCCTATGGCCTCCATTCAACCCTTCGCCAAAAATTTTAATGCATTCTATAGAGGCCTTGTGGCCACCATTGGTTGGCCCACATGGTATTCCATAATTGGCCTCCTTCACACAATCAACAACAATATAAAAAATTGGAACCAATCACAATGAGAAAAATGGTGAAAAACGATTGGCCAATAAAATTTAATTTTTTGGACCAATTAGGGGAGGTCACATGGTAGCCTACCACTGGCCCAAAATTTCTAGTCATATGCCCTTTTTGACAAAATTTTCTTGTTTACCAATATGACCAGAATGCAATAACGTGAGCATCCAGTATCGGTTTTGAGTGAAATGAATCACATTGGATTCATATCATCGAAGTCTATCCATTCATTAAGGTTTCGAGCTCTATCACAAACTTTGAATTTTTAGCACTATTTTGATCCACCAGATCATGATAGGTGGAAGAGAATTGAAAATAAACCTTTCCAAGATGGAGGCTGTCTTGAAATGGTTATTTCCTACGAATTTTTCTGACGTTAGGATTCCCATTAGGGAAAAACAATAACTAAGGAAATTCATAACCTCACTTCCATTGTAGAAGGACCACTCCATGCGATGAGAACAAGCGGAGATAGTTTTGTGTGCAAAAAGGGTTAGTAGAAGGTCTTTGAGGAGCTAAAGAAGAAGATCAATCAAGCACCAATTCTATCATTAGCGAACCTAAAACAGATGTTTGAAGTGGATACATATGTGAGTGGAAATTCTATGGGAGCAATCTTGATGCAATAAGGAATGTTTGTATACTAACATTATGAAATATTTAGTGGGGTCGTTCTCAAATACCCTACCTACGACAAGGATCTATATGCCCCTGTGCAAGATGTGAAGAAGTGAAAAACATTATCTAATGGGAAAGGAGATAATAATACACACAAATTAGTAGCCACTATAGTACCTACAGGCCTAGAGTAAGGTACAAGAGACAAAACATTATAAGTGAATGGGGTTTATATAAAAATTTAATTTATTGATCAAGTATATAAAGGGAAGCATGAATGAGTTGGTTGGCATGCTTTCAAGGTCACCCACATCAAAGACCATAACTTTGGGAACTCTAATAGACATGGAGCCATTCATCCATGATGCATAAAGAGAGGTGTATTTACATAATGATGACTTCGAGGAGGTGTTTCACCAGTTGAAAAGCCATATTCATGTGCATAATGGTGACAACACCATTGACTACCATCTCCAAGATGTGTAAATGAATGGGATAAATAAGCTATGTTTTCCTAATGGTGAGGAATTTCTGTTGGCTAAAGAGACTCACACTTTCATTATCGTAGGACATTTGGTGTAGGTAAGTTAGTGGCCAAGTTTCTTTGGTATGTGTATTAGCCCAATATGTAAGAAAAATTAGCTAGGGTCATATAAAGAGGATTCTCACTTTACTATGCTAGTAAGCCTAATAGTAGAAGACATGGTGTCTATCATCCTTTACCTATACAGACTCATCCTTGGGTAAGAATTTCCATGTATTTTATGGGAAGTTTCCCAACAACTAAGAAGTTACATGACTACCTATTCATGCTATTTTATAGGATGAGAAAAATGTGTGTTTTGATGCCCTGTAAAAGACCATGAATGGGAAATAACCAATGGACTTTCTATTTGGACAAGTTTGGGAGCACTTTGAGATACCAAGGAGCATAGTTTCAAATAGGGACACTAGATTTCTAAATGCATTTTAGATTACATGATGGAAGAAGATGGACACAATGCTAAAGAGTTGTACAACATTCCTACGATATATAGATGAGCATACAAAAGTATCTAATGATATTCATGTAGCATTTGAGAGGTTACAATTAGAAGCATCTAAAGAGTTGATTTAAAATTTTGGTATATATACAACAGTCTTATAATAGAGTATCCCACGCTTCTGCAAATAATTCACCATTTGAAACTTGTTTTGGATATTTTCCACCTTCACCATTGGATATTTCATATGTGAAATGAGGAGCAATTCGGGGGGGGGGTCTAATAAGGGATGTCTTGAGTACTGAAAAATTTCTTGAGATGATTTGACAAATCCATATACAAGTATAAGAGACATTGCAGAAGTCGTGTGAAAAATTCAAGTTAGAGATAATCAACAAAGAAAAAATAACTTCTTCTAGGTGATAGACAAATTATGGTTACATTAGAAAAAGAAGATGTTCTAGGCTCCTCATAAGAAAATGAAGCCTTTGGGGTATGGTCTTGTAACACCCTCATCCCACATCTACCCAAGTAACTAGCCAACCAGGGTAAACATGTGATGAGAAGTTACTATGATATGATTCGACTCCTTATGTGTGAGTTATGGAATTGGAATTGGTGAAACACATCATGCAAACCTTCCACACCAGCAACATAACTCTGAGGAGCCATCCCAACCAATTAGGTATCCAACCCCTAAGACCAACTCAAGCTTTAGTGCATCAAATCCATGGACACTCCCTTGATATGGACAAGGGTGCTTTTGGGAGGCTCCAAAAGCTCCCACAACAAGGGAAAGGGAGCTTTTAGGGACATTTTTCCCTAGTGTTATGTGCGCGTCTCTGGGATTTCTACCAATTTTTTAGGCCCAAAGTCCAGGTCACTGACCAATACTCAATTACACCTTCAAAAATGAATTTAAACAATAGAACAATGATAGATTTAAAAAAATATTGACAAGGACTAGACTGGGCCCCTACTACCCATGATAGCCATTTCGTAAAACATATCACAAATATCAAATCTACAAGTCTTAACAACAGAGATGAGCATAGGGGTCTCATACTTATCTGAGATTCTCTATGAGGCATTTTTTCCTTATCACATTATTTGCATTATCATCTAGTAGGCCATATATACATTTTTCATTGATTTACAGGTAAAAAGATGATGAGATCCATACATAGGCACTGTCATAATACATTTTCATAACCAAAATAATACTAATAGAAATATCAAGGAAACAACAACCATATAATCTACATATAAACGAATATAATACTCACAACATACCATGCATAAAAAGATCTCTTATTTATGATTGCATAGGCTGACTAGGTATGGGACTTCAATGAACCACCCAACCGTAGACTAGGCTAAACCAAATATTTCTTTTAGCCAGTCAGCCCCGTACCATATTCCAATCATGAATGTGGGATATCATGGAACAATCCATCAAAACCAAACCATAAATTCTAGAGGCCAAACCACCTCAACCCATCAACAATGTTCCACCTCACGGTCAGACATCACGAACCATCACTAGATTGGTCTCTACGCAAGTCTTCCAGGGCTCCATAGTGTTTTTTCCAACCAAGGCTTCCAGTACTAGTAACTCAACCCACAATTGTCATCAGGCTTAAGAAACTTTGTCTAACCAAGGCTCCAATGCTAGTAACTAAACCCACTAAGGGCTCCAGAGTGTTTGTCTAACCAAGGCTCGTGGAACTTGTAAACTCAACCCATAGCTAAAGGAACATGAGAACCAACCAGGAAACAAAAGGACATGAACCTACAACACCATGGTTATCGAGGAAATGGGAAGGCTAGGCAAATCCACTAACAATCCAAGAAATCCTACATGCCAATGATAGATAATAACCAACAAACCACATGCATATGCCTTGCATGCCAAAATAAGTGAGGAAAACATACGTGAAACTCAATACTTGCAAGAAAAATATATTATAGTTATTGATCCTCATGTCATATTATGCTTTCCTACTATTTCTTTTCCTTCTTGCTCCAAGTATCTAAGTATGCCACACTCTCCGAGAGTGCTCCGAGAAAACTCTAAGTGTCCAAGAGTTTGAGAGAGAGAGAATAAAATGAGAGCTACAAAACTAAACTGACAAAAAGCTTTAGCCAAAATCTTGCCAACTAATCCTCATTAGCGTTTTTATTAATGAGGCCTCTACTTTCCTCATTTTCCACTATTTTCCTGCATTTTCCTCCACACATGCAACATGTGACCTTTCACCTTCCTTTTCTCCTAATTTACATTATTTTCATAAATAAATGTGTTAAAATTGCCATTTTTCCTTTCCAAAGGCTTTTCCATTACCTTTTCCAATTTCCTTAGCCATAATAAACTGAAGTGACATCCCATTTGGATGGTCTTTCCTACCATTCAACTTGGAATACGTGTCCCATGACCTTGGCCTTATATTTTTATATTTACATTGATTTTTAATGAGGGCTATTATGGAACCCTCCTCCTTGGGGGAACACCATCTTCGGTGTTCAATTATACCTATAACCAACAAGACCATTGAAAACAAAACATAATTCCCATGGAAATTTATAACATAGCTCATTATAATATTTACAATGAACATCTGCTAAAACATGACAAACATACCATTTACTAGAGCTTTATAACACAACTCATTACGATATTTACAATAATAATCACATATACACACATACACATTTGCTTCATCCATCAATTAATCATACTGTCTATGGAGCTTTATAAATCTAGCTAGATATAGTATTTACAATAATACACACATATACACATATGCACATTTTCTCAACCAGAAAATAAAATGATACAATGCCTACATCCACAACAAGGGAATCCAAAGGCTCACACCTCCACCCTCAAAAGTAGTACCAGGATTCATCTCCTTCCTAGGAAGTCAATAATCTACTATCAAAGTCAAAGTTTCATCCAATGTCCAGTGCTACAATCCCGTGCCACTTGTCCTCTCAGTGAACAATTACAAACTCATTGTTCTAGTGCACACTCCCAGTGTGCATTTGATTCAATATGGCAATGCTAATAAACAAAAAAAATCCATCCCCAACCTGCCCTTCTCTGCTATAGAGTCCATCAGTAAAACCTGTCACCCCCTTCCATGCAGTCACTCACCTTCCAAGTTCCACGACATACTCTATCTCGGGTGATCCATCCCTTGGCAAGGCCTCCTCGCTTCGAAAGGTCAAAAGCCCAAGGCATATACCTGCCTAAAAACCATCATAATGGTCATAGAATGCTCATGGAAATCAATAAAAACTGTTGGATACCAATGTCTAACAATGTCCCTATTCCTTAATGCTTTAACAACATACTGCTAATTGTTCCAATTCCTTTGTTGTTGCTGCTAATGCTTTCCATCAATTTTGACCACACAACCAGGCAATTAATTCTTTCTTGTACCAAGCACATAACTTCCATTATATTTGAAATAAATTCAATAAATTCACATCATACCTCATTGTTAGCTTGTCAATAAGGTACACTTGCAATATTGTTTACTTCTTATCACAACAATTCAAGCTATTTGTTCAATCAAATCATCATGTATAAACATATTACATTCAATTAGCTATTCAGTTATCACAAAACACAACCATCATAATCAAAATCATAGATCACATGTACCCATCATAATCCAAAATCATAAATTACATGTAAACATAGTAGACCATAATCATAAATCACATGCATAATAAAATTGAAACAAAATACTAATACTTATTCTTTAATCAATCCTCATCTTCTACCTTTGTCCTTATTACATATGCACACCAGATTGGTTTCCACACTCGAAAAACAACTAGTTCCTTCTCCTCAACCATGTGCACGTACACATAGTGTGCATCACACACATACAACCACACATGACATACAACACCATGCAATACATGCACCTACACTTAACATACCACACATACACCTACACCCAATGTACAACACAACATAATACATACTCCTACATTTGATGTACACCACAACGCAATACATGCACCTACAATCGGTGTACAACACAACACAAATATGTACAGAAAGTACCACACAATAAATGCATATGTCACGATACCATGACTACACAATGCACATACATAGTACACATGCCCGCAACACAACATGTATGACATGAGGACAATACCACATGTACACTAGTACCATATGGACAACATGTACACAGTACCACCTATACACAACAACGCCTGCACAACATGTGCACAACATCACATATACAGGACACCACCTGCATAATGCCTACACAATACCACATGTACACCACACCACCTGTATAATGTGTGCACAATACCACATGTACGCAGTACCACATGCACGACATGTACATGACACCACATTTACAAAACATCACATGCACGACATGTACACAACACACCTTGCACACAACACATTTACAATGTGCACACAATACCATATGCACACAAAACCACTTGTACAATGATGCACATAAGACCATATGTGCATATTACCACTTGTACAACATGAACAAAAAATCATATGTATATAGGACTACATATACAACAGGTACCTAACATCATATGTAGACAACACTAGATATCCAACATGCACATAGCACCATATGCACACAATAACACATATCCATCATGCGCACAATACAATATGTACACAACACCGCATATGCAACATGTACATAGCAACATCAATACCCAATAATCCATATGAAATATGCACACAACACCATAGGTACAATCACTGAATATAAAATATGCACAACATATACACAACAGTAGCACTACCAATCCAAGACCACGTTGCCTCTATCTGACAGGCTACTCTTCCCAAATGATTCCTCATGAACCAGGAAGTTCTTCATGTCATTCACCTACATAAGAAATCATTCCTCGACAAGAATGATTCCTGATGACCTTATGAGACAACGGTATGCATGCATACATACATACATACATACATACATATGTACATACATAGATACATACAGACATATATATTTATATTTATATATATATATATATTATATATATATATATATATAATATACATATAAACATCAACATAAACAAATCATGATCTTGTCAGTCAATGACATAAATACATACATACATATATATGTGCAAATATATAAACATGATCATAAACATGATCACAACATAATTAGGAAATATCATAAGGTCAAGGTTAAGAGAACTCTCTGTATCCATGCACAACATTCCAACATAGCCAAGGCATTTGAAGCCTCAAATCCATTTAATTTACCTTTCATGATTACTTTTCTTGTGATTGTCATGCCACCATCCATTTACACTAATGGACCCAACCAGCTTAGCTGGCTATCATACTCTTACTTGTAGCTACTCTTACAAATGCACCAACTTCATCTGAACCTTTGATTACCTGTTGGGTTCCACATAGCTCTCCCAAAGTTCCATCAACTTTATTCTTCCCCAACCAATTCCAAAGACCCTCAAAAACTAAAAGACAAGAACAAGAAAAAAACAAGAAGAAAATCATGAAAACTAATAACAATACAAAACCGCAAACAAAGTGGCATGATCATGCAATAGACATAACAAAACTAAAAATCAAGTGCAAGCAAATGACAAGGTACCGAAAGCACAAGAATCTCAACAGACACCATGTCTCAATCCTCATGGGTTCCCAATGCTTCCAAGGGAAAGCTCAACTTGAGCCTTCTTTAATATTCCATGGCAATTTCATTCCCATGCAATTCTCTGTATCATACTGCCATAACACATAACTATAAGTGCATAAATAAATGTAACAATATACCAATTATCTTACCTTGTTGTGCCAATCACATTGCCTTGTAACTGAACACACATGTTAGCCACATGATCCAAAGATCAAGACAACGTATCAACGAATTTTAAATCAACTTTTACCAAGACTAACAATCATGTCATAATCCATCGTCAAGTTGTAGTCATTAGGCATAATGCTGCAACTATCATGTACTTACACTCAAGTACATATCAACTATCTCAACGCACATGTGTGAGTAAAACCATCTTAAAAAAAGATCATTCCTTCAATCAATTTTATATACACATAATCATATTATACAATTTATCAAACATTCAACCAACTTGCAAACATACCATGTGAAATAAATAAACTAGATGACATAATGAACCACTGAAACATCAAATAGATGACATAGTCAAACTCATACCTTAATTTCATACCCTTAACCATCAACATCAGTAAATACAATTTAGCATCATACATATAACATCAATATCTTAGTTGCAATAAACCTAATCATTGACTGACATATAACAACAAGTTAACATATAGCATGCTCATCAACAACATATAACATGATCATCAAGTTAACTATCATAAAACAACACTAGCAATGCATACAACCATAGGTTACTATCATTCATGAGTACCTTACACATGTGCATATGACTACACTAATCAACTAGAATTTATCATACATGTAACCATACTCTGATACCACTTTGTGGTATTAGATATCACACAAAGAGAACGAAAACGAGACACAACCCAAAGAGAATGAAACCTACTCTGATACCACTATGTGGTATCAGATATGACCCAAAGAGAGTACAACTTGCTTTTATAACACTGTTAGCACCCTCCTCCCACATCTATGCAAGTAACCAGAAAACTGTGGTAAACAGGTGACGAGAATTTACTATGATACGATTCAACTCCCTATGTGTTAGTTAAGGAAGTGGAACTACCGAAACACATCACACAGACCCTCCACATCAACAACGTAACTCCAAGGATCCATCCCAACCACTTAGGTAACTAACCCCTTAGACCGACTAAATTTTTAGTGCATCAAACCCCTAAACTCTCCATCAATATGGACCAGCATGCATCTAGGGGGCTCCAGAATCTCTCACAAGAAGGGCAAGGGAGCTTCTAGGGACATTTTTACCTAGTGTGTTCCTGCAACTCTAGGATTTGTACCTCTTTTTCTGGCCGAGACTGCATGTCACTGCCCATAACTCAATGATACCTTTAGAAATGAAATTTCAGAATAAAACAGAGATACATTTGTGAAAACACCAATAATAAGTAGACTAGATCCCTACTAGCCATGATAGGAATTTCATCAAACATGTCACAAACATGAAATCTACAAGTCTTAACAACAAAACTGAGCGTAGGGGTCACATACTTATCAGAGATTCACTATGAGGAATTGTTTCCTTATCACATTAGCTAAATTATCATCTATTAGGCCATACATACATTGCTAATTCATTTACAACTAAAAACATGATGAGATCCATACATAGCCACTATCACAATACATGATCATAACCAACATAATAACAAAAACAATACCAAGGAAACAACATCCATATAATCAACATTTAAACTAATATAATACTCATTAATTAATGAAGAGAAATAACCTCATATTAATGATGCAAAGGCCAACCAGGTTTGGGACTTCTATGAACCACCTGACCATAGAATAACTGAACCAAATCTTTCTTAGCAAGTCGCCCCCGTTCCATATTCGAAGCATGAATGTGGGATCTCTTGAAACAATAAATCAAAATCGAACCAGGGCTTGCTGCAGAAAAACCACCTCAACCCATCAAACACTGATTTCACCTCACAATCAGAAATCACAAACCATCACCATATTGGTATCTACCCAAGCCTTCTAGTGCTCTAGAGTGTTTGTTCCAATCAGGGCTTCAAGGACTAGTAACTCAACCCACAGTTGTCATCGGGCTCTAGAGCGTTTGTCCAACCAAGGGTCTGGGACTAGTAACTAAACCCAACAAGCGCTCCAAAACATTTTGCCAACCAAGGCTCTAAGACTAGTAACTCAACCGACACTATTACAAGGCTCTGGAGCGTTTCTCCAACCAAGGTTCTAGGAAATATTAACTCAACCCACACCTAAAGGAACATAAGAACTAACCAGAGAATAAAAGGAAATGAACCCACAACACCATGGTTATGCTGGAAATAGAAAGGCTAGGCAAGTCCACTATCAATCCATGAAATCCTCGATGGCAATGAAATATCATGACCAATAAGCCACATGCATATGCCATGCATGCCAAAACTAGTGAGGAAAACATACATGCAACTTGGTACGTGCAAGCAAAATCTATTGTAGATGTTGGTCCCGATGTCCTTTTGTGATTTCCTACTCTTCTGTTTCCTTCTTCCTCCAAGCACCCAAGTATGTCACACTCTCCAAGAGTTCTCTAAGAAAAATCTAAGTGTCCAAGAGTATGAGAGAGAGAATAGAATGAGAGCTCCAAAACTAAACTAACGAAAATTTGATAAAATTTTTACAATGACCAAGCCTTGAACAAAAGCTTGCCAACTGATCCTCAGAAACCGTTTTATCAATGAGGCCTCTATTTTCTTCATTTTCCATTATTTTCCTTCATTTTCCTCTAGACTTTCAACCTGTGACCTTTGACCTTCCTTTTCTCCTAATTTCCATTATTTCATAAATAAATTTAACAAAAATGTGAGTTTTCATTTCCAAACCCTTTTCCATTTCCTTTGCCAATTTGCTTAGCCATATTAAACTAAAGTGACACCACACTAGTCTTTTTTTTCCCACCATTTAGCTTGGAATACGTGTCCCATGACCATGGTCTTATATTTTTATATGTACATGGATTTTTAACTAGGTATGTTATAGGTCACTTTGACATACTAAAAAAGGTGGGAGGTAACTCCTATAGACATATATCCCCATATATGTTCATTTACTCAGTGGTGAACATGTAGAATTTGAAACTATATGAACCCTCATTGTTAGATCAAGAAGAGGAATAATTCCTAAATCTTGTAGAGGATTTTACACCAGATGCTGAGGCAATGTCGACATACGATAATTTTTTTTCTTAACATGTCTAGAATTATGAGATAGGGGCAACATTCCATTTTATAGATTGGTTTGAAAGCACATCATTTAGGCAAAACTAAATGGTATACCCAAGGGAAGGTGTAGGAAATATTTCCTCACCTCATTTAGTATAATATTTTGGAGATCGAAAGCCTTCCAAAATGTGGAGGTGTGATCTAGATTGCATCATTATATTATTTTCCATCCATCTTGATGCTTTTAGAGTGGAAAAGATGGAGGAATGAACCCACAGCTACATTTTCTTTTACTAGTGGTCATAGCTGGAAAATTTCAAGTCAAAAAAATCAAGATCCATTCTAAGGGCTTAAATGAACACCTTCTATTGTAGTGGTGTTACTACAAAACTAAATTACATATTATGCATGTTGATACCTTTCCAACAGCATAATAATCACCTCAATTAAAGCTTATATGAAAAATTTATGCCCCCTGAAATTTGACCTATTCAAGTTATGCACCATAATTCAACAAGATTCCACACTATCCACCACTACTCATAGAAAATGGGCTAACCACATGGTCTAAATGAAGAATAATCTAGATGAGACCATATTGCAACTCTAGTTAAGAGTTGAAGGAGTCAAACCTAACTAGTAGACTATTGGGTTGTGTTATAACCAAGCCAGAATGAGGAAAAGGGTATCCCTTTCTTTGTGCATTTTGTTCCATAGATGAGCAAAGTGGCCAAGAGATATGAGAATAGAGAATAGAGAGGATTTGATCATTGTAGTAGACCACTAACCATAAGCCTTAGTTCTTTGTACTCTCATCTATCTTATATTGAGAGAAAGAAGGCAGAGTGGCCTTACCTCAAATGAAAATCAAGTGTCTCGGAAGGTATTTCTGAGTGGTGAAAACCAACCAAAAGGGAGTGGGTTGGGTAGGTTACCTAAGTGGTTTGGGTTTTCACCCAAAATTGTAGGCTTGAGACCCAAGTTAATTAATTATTTATTCTAATTTGTGTTTGAGTTTTCAAATAACGGTTTCTTGATGGACAAGGAAAACCCCAAAGATAACTCACGCAAAAGTATAAATATAGAGTCTATGGAGAGGAAAAACACACAAATGGAGAAGAACTTTCACTTGTGGAGAGAGGGAGGCTAAAGGACCTAGCCGCATATCTTCCTTGGCATGAAGTTGTAGTTTCCCAAGAAAGCCAAGTATTGAAGCTAGATCTATGAGAAGAAAGTCGGATCAAAGTGTTGGAAGGTCATATCTTCAAGAAGAAAGGAAAATCCGAGTGCTGAAAGGTCATGTATGCAAGAAGAATCTCAGATATGTGCTATGAAGAAATGAATCTAGAAAATCAAGTACTTGTAGCATGATTATAAAGGGATTGGTTATAAAGGACTCAAAAAAATCCAAGGATAATGAGGTGAAGGACTAACTCAGGTATGCATTCGATTTACTCGGTAGATTGAAGATCTAAAGGATCAGATCTCAAACCTCTGATCATTCAAAGGAAAGAATGTGTAATTTACTATATACAAGGTACACTCGTTTATATCAGGTTTCGTATAGGGCGATGCTGCTTGGTATGAGAGCCCTGATGGTTTTTTATTAATGGACTAATAAAAGATCGAGGTTTGGGCTCATATATTCTTGTGTACTATTATTGACTTCACTATTTTTATATTTTCACTGTGAAAAGTGATTTTAGTTGGGTACTTTCAATGTGTTTATGGTCAATTCTAAACATAGACCACACTTGGGGTACAAGGGAATCTCAACATGGTACAGAGCTAATTTTAAGGTAGTTGGATTAGAGTGTGCAAAAAAGGAAGCTTAAGAGGTAGTTATGAAATTGTTGGAGGAAGTAGCATTATTGCCTAAACATCGAGCAAGATGTTTAGTAGAGATAATGCCTTTGCTTGGATGAGGTAGCTTTGTGAAAATGGTAGGTTGATCATGAGATAATATCTTTGTTGGGTTGTCAAGTTAAACATCTAGTAGTGGAGTCATGTTCTCATGATGTATAAGACTAGCGGATGACGACTCATGCCAAGTTGTCCTGTGGTGGTCTAGAGTGGATTAGACCTAGCGTTTGATTGTAGCTTGGGACTAAATTTGGAAGGACATAAGATCAATTGCAAAATATTCTAGGAGGGAAATCAAGGTGAGGTAGTGGAGGTTGTGTAGTCTCAAAGGGAGCCGAGCTTCAAAGGGATACTGTGAAGAAATGTTAGCCGCATAATGGAAGTATGAATCATTTGGTTCAAACAAGAGAGTGGAGTTTTCTTCCCATGCAAGATTAGTCACGAAGCATGCGAGAACACTCATGGTGGTGCAAGGAAAGTCATAGCCCATGCAAAGAGAATTATGGATCACATAAGTAAAACACATGTTGCATGCGAGGATAGCCATTCACCATGCAAGATAAAGCTACGCCTAGTAAAAAGGAAGAAGCGTCACATGCAAGGATAGATAGGCCACACAAGCAAACTCATGAACATGTGAGGATAGTCATGGGTATGCAAGGAAAGTTATGGAGTTGGATATTTGAAGATGTGATGGAAATACCTTCCTCACTAAGAGGAAGTGTTGAAAATGAGGTAGCTCAAAAGGTACTTTTGAGTGGTGAAAACCCACCAAAAGGAATTCGGTTGGCCAACTTACTCAATTGGCTTGGGTTTTGACCCAAAGTTGTGGGCTTGAGACCTAAGTTTATTAATTTTTTATTCTAATCTGTGTTTGAGTTGTTAATTCAGGGTTTCTTGATGGACAAGGAAAACCCAAGATCACTCATGTAAAAGTATAAATAGAGAGGCTATGGAGAGGAAAAACACACAAGTGGAGAAGGACTTTCACTTGTGGAAAGAAGGAGGATAAAATATCTAGCCGTATATCTACCTTAGTGTGAAGCCACAATTGTCTAATAAGGCCAAGTATTAAAGTAAAATCTGCTAGAATAAAGTTAGATCTAAGTGTTGGAAGATCGGATTTGCAGGAAGAAAGTCATGTATGTGATCTAAAGAAACAAATCTAGCAGATCGAGAAGTTGTAGCGATATTGTTGAGGGATTGGTTGCAAAGGACTGCAAGCAATCTAGGGACCATGAATTGAAGGCTAGTTCAGGTATGCATTTGATCTATTGGGCAATTTGAAGATATAAAGGATGAGATCTCAAGCCTTTGATTAGTCAAAGGACAGATTGTGTATTTTACTGTATACTATGCATACTAGTTTGTATCAAGTTTCATAAAGGACCATGATCCCTGTTACGGGAGCCCTAATGATTCTTCATTAATAGACAAATAAAGGTTTAAAATTTTGGCTCATATAATCTTTTGTACTACTGTTTATTTCTCTGTTGTTATATTTGTGTTTTGCAAAGTGTTTTTAGTTGGGTACCTTCAATTTGTTTATGATCAAGTCTAACGTAGACCAAATCTAGGGTACAAGGGAATTTCAACAACGTCTAGCTAGGTTTCTTCCGAAAATGTTTCTCAAGTTATATTAGTGTAAATTGTAGTTTGTGAGTTTTATTTTTTTGTTATATATTTTCTACATAATTATAATTTTCATGCATATCACCCGATGCAATGAGTGCTAAGTGAACTATTCAAAAATCATGAGAAATTAGTCAGTTACGACTACCTCTCATGGAAATGGTCATCCGTGAATGACTTTAAAAATAACGCAGTTGAATCCCAAAATGATATCTAATATAATGCACTACGTAATCCCCCATACTTAAATAATTTAAAGCTTCAAAAATCTAAAGAAAAATAAAACCTCTTAGCATAGAATCAATATTTTTAAGCATAATTTTGTCAATCTCTTTTTACCATTTATATAATGAAATATCCAGCCAACCAATCAATTCATACTATATATAATAAAATAAAGATAAAAATCTTAATCTTCTCTTCAAAAACCGAAAAAGCAAAGATTTATTTAAAATTATAAGGTCATATCATTATTTCCTTTTCTGTGACAGTATAAAATATTAATTTAACCAAATACATATATATGTATATATATTTCACTAATGTAGAATCTTTCTCAAAATAATATGAATGTTGTGTAATATTTGTTAATTTTTATTGTAACTATTTTTGTTAATTAATCATAGATATTTTAAATTCACTCTTTTTAAATTTTTTTATTTAATTTTTTTC
>APFE030495680.1:47954-60314 GCA_000404065.3 Pinus taeda | reverse complement strand
AAATTTCAATACATCTTCAAACATATATGCATGAGAGGCAAAACCATAATAACGTTCATGAATTGTAATTTTGTCTTTTAAATGATATGTCTGGCTGGCTATAATCACAGAGTTTATAATAAATCTTCATGCTTCTTTCCATCCATGTTCATATACAGTCTATAATATTCATACTAATTATAAATAAAATTAAACAAACCCTATAATTTTAATTGTTTTATGTTACTAATAGTTATGACATAATGCTTTATAATTCTCCTTTACAGATGCGAAAAAGTTAATATAATTCTCTTACTTGCATTAGATTTATACAATCACTTTCCCCTCATAATTTGTCGTTAACAATGTCATCACAACCCATAGAATCTGGAAACCATAGACTTTCTTCTAACTGTGTGGTGATTGATTTTATATGAACTTTAAAAACATGCGTTATACAATAAAAACTTACAAAAGAGTCTTACGCAGATATGTTTCCACATAGTAAAAACTATATAACGCAGTGTAAAATTTGTTAGTTCAGAGCATACATAACTCACAGCAGATTCATACTCAGAGACTTAGACGACAATAGCAAAGAATAATTCACAAAGAGGGACAAATGGAAGAACAACAAGATTACTCAATCAGAAACAGCGGAATAGATAAAACAATCACTGGAGAACAGAAATCACTTTGCATTACATAACAGGCTTGGGACTTTGCTTGCTTGCTTGCCTTGACCAGAAAAATTACAAATTTATAGAGGCAGAAGAAGGATCTAGAATCATGTATGTGATTCAGATGGAGATCTGGAATGATCTAGAAACTAATGGCGGTGTCAAGATCTAGAAAAATCTAGAAACTAATGGCGGTGTAGAGATCTAGAAAGATCTGATCTAGAAGGATCTCGAATCTTGCGTGAATTTGGCTTCACACTTAACATTCTCCCACTTGAAGCCAAATATGAGTCATGAATAAAGTCACATCGAGTCCTACCATATATAAAATGCTCACAAAGATCAAGATTGTAGGATTTCAAACTTAGCAATAAATTTTTACCAACAATGATTTTTAAGCCCTTCTCGCTCATGTGACTCAAAAGCTTCTGCCACAGATCTGCTAAATTTCCTTCTTTTTTGACAACAGCCAAATTTGAGTTTCCTATCAGTGTCTTCAATGTGTATAATTTTCCTGTCTTGGGTCCTTTGGCCACGACCAATGCACCTTTGCTAATTTTCCAGCGTCCTTTTCCAAAGCTTGTGAAATAACCTTCATCATCCAGTCGTCCCATAGAAATTAAACTCATGCGCATTTATGGTACATGCTTGACCTGTTTCAACAATATATCTTGTCCATCTTTCATCTTGATCTAGACATCCCCCACTCCAACAATACTACAAAAATGATTATTTCCCAAATGCACTCTACCATAACCACCAGGATTATATGAAACAAAATTATCTTTGCATGGGGTTACATGGTGAGATGCCACAGAATCAAGGATCTAATCAAAGCTACTGCTAGATGTATATACACATGCATTCTCTACTGAAACACTAAACAACACATCACCATTTGTGGCTACAGCAGTAGTCTCACCTTCATTTGTGCTGGATGACTTGTGATTTGTACTAGAAGGTCTCTGATCCTTTTGTCCTTTCTTCCAAAATCGATATTCTTTCTTCATGTGCCTGGGTTTGCCACAATGAAAGCAGATGATTTTGCCTCTCCTTGATTTTGATCGGCCTCTCGATATTGATCACCCTTGTTGGCCTCGATCCATTCTCCTACCACGATCAGCTAGAGTTAGACCCTCTCCTTCCTGATTTTCTGCAATTGACTTGTGTCGCAGTTCCTCATTCATTAAACTACTACTGACATAATCAAACTTCACGGTCCCTATAGTTGTTGAAGTGCTCATAGCTACAATTAAATTTTTCTAGCTGTTTGGCATAGAACACATTAGAAAAATAGCTCTAATTTCATCATCTAAAATGATTTTAACAAACGCAAGCTGATTAGTAATAATATTAAATGCATTCAAGCGCTCAGCAACTGAAGCACCGTCCTTCATTTTTAGATTATAAAGCTTCCTCATCAAGAACACGTTGTTTGATGTTGTGTTCTTATGATATAGATCATGGAGTTTCTTCCAAAATCCTTCACGCGTCTTTTCTCCAGACACATTGAAATAAACATTATTTGTTAAATATTGGCGGATTGTTGCAATCACCTTTCTATCTAGCTTATTCCACTCTTCATTTGTCATCGATGAGAGTTTTCTTGTTGTGCCCTCAATTGGCAAATACTGATCCTTTAAAATCAGTATGTCCTCTATCTGTGATTTCCACAAGGAAAAATTAGCCCCGCTCAATTTCTCCACTGTCTCCATTTTCAATCAAATTCACTCCCCAAAACACAAAACCTACACTTAAAAGTAAAACTTTAATTATTACTTTTTAAAATTTAGTAATAATGACCTTCCTCCTTTTAAAATATCCCTTTCAAAATTCATGCTCCTTTTAAAATATACTTTTCAAAATTCCAACATATAATTATATATGTTTCATAATAAATATAAAAACATATATAATGTTTTTATATATTATTTAACAACATATATAATGTTTTAACCTTTTCACATTTCACACATACATATGTTGGTTTGAGAAAAAAACTTACGTATCTTGATGTAAAAAAATTTAAAAACACTATGTTTCAACTCCAATCTCCACACATCCCCACTTTTCAAACTCTAGCAACATGTATGGATCTCCATGACCTTGTTTTTCTTGTAGCAATTGTCTTTTAGTTCCAGCGTAAAAAAATTTAAAAACACTATGTTTCAACTCCAATCTCCACACATCTCCACTTTTCAAACTCTAGCAACATGTATGGATCTCCACAACCTTGTTTTTCTTGTAGCAATTGTCTTTTAGTTCCAGCGTAACCTATTTCCTGGACAGATCCCTTTCTTGGGCTCTCTTCTTTGAAGGGATTTCCGATTTCCTAGATAGATCCTTCAACATCTCCAGAGATAACAGCCAACGTTTTAACAAACACTGGGCGATGGCACTAAGCGGCTTGAAGAGTGGATATTCAACCCTAGCTCTGAGACTAGTTGCTAGTTCAAAGTAGACATAACTCACGGTGGATTCATACTCAGAGACTTAGATGAAAATAGCAAATAATAATTCACAGAGAGAGACAAATGGAGAAACAACAAGATTACTCAATCAGAAACAATGAAATAGATAAAACAGGAGAACATAAATCATTTTACATTACATAACAGGCTTGGGCCTTCGGTTGCTTGATTACTTTGGCTAGAGAAATTACAAATTTATAGAGGCAGAAGAAAGATCTAAAATATCGTATGTGATTTACATGGAAATCTAGAATGATCTAGAAACTAATGGCGGTGTTAAGATCTAGAAAAATCTAGAAAAATCTACAAACTAACAGCAGTGTGGAGATCTAGAAAGATATGATCTAGAAGGATCTAGAAAAATCTACAAACTAACAGCAGTGTGGAGATCTAGAAAGATATGATCTAGAAGGATCTAGAATGAATTTAGCTTCACACTTAACAAAACTAAATAGTACATGGAAAAATACGTTCAAAATAAACAAAAATGATTATCATATTTGCAGGTGCATGAAGGCCAAGTGAAAAATCCATTCAAAATGAGTCGAACAGGCAAAGTTAGAGAGATGGATCGATATCTTCTTGCTCTTCAACTAATCAAACGTTTTGGTAAATGAGAAGTCGCTTTTCCTCTGAAATCAAATTTGAAATGGAGCGTTCTATACTTTTTATAGTCAATTATCCGGGGAAATCAAAAGAATTTCATTTTAGGATATTTGATTACAGGTTGCGCATAATGAAAGGCCACATCAGGCTAACACTATCAATATGAACATGACCTACACAAAAAACCGCCCAACACAGTACAAAGGTCTGCATACACAGTAGTATTCAACAAGTCAAAACAATTAAAAGCATCGCTGCCAAAGGTATGGAGCGCGAAGGAAAACGTTAGAAAAGTCTGTTCAATATAAGGAGTGGATTCAATTGTGAATATAAATAAAATATACATGCTTTTTCTTTGTCAGCATAAATAAAATACATGTGTTTTTAACTGAATCCTACCAAACAAATTTTGTATTTATATGTATATAATATAATGTTAATATTATAGAGCCAGATGTTGTCGTCCCTTTATCTAGAAGAGATAAAGTTTCTAGGCTGAGGAATATACCTTATAAAGTCCATGAAACCATGCACTGTACTACTCCCAGTGAGCTACCCGTTAAACACCGACAGCTCATGAGAAGCTTTCTTGCTACAGCAACACTGGATTAATGAATCTGAACCGTACCCTATGTTGCATACACAAGTCCACGGGATTAGTAGTGAATCAAAATAAATGGTCAGAAATTTTATCTCCACTTTTTACCTCCTACCTGGAGAGGTAAGGTTCATTATTTTAAAAGTTTTGCATATCGCTATAGTTGCTTTTCAACAGGATGGACTCAGAACTCTCTTTCTAGAGAACGAGTAATCTAGAAGAAAGTACACCGACGCTGGCAGTATGACTGAAGTCATGAGGCGCGGGGTTAAAGAAAACACCGGTCCCGCATCTCAGGACTTCAATCATATTGTCAGCGTCGTTGTACTTTCATCTAGAAAACTCTTTTTCTAGAAACAGAGTTCTGACGTGATCTGCTTGACGGAATCGATTTCAAATGACGGAATCGATTTACTCATTTAAGTCCTGTCGGTGTCTTCTTTAACACTGCATCTCATGGAATCATATTGCTTAACGTCGTTGACTACTTTTATATAGGAAACACATTTTCTGGAAAGAGCGTTCTGAATTGACTTGTTTGACGAGTAATCATAATGGTGTGTAAAAAAATTCAGAACAGTGCATTATGTATATCGAAATAGGAGGTAAAAAGTGGAAATAAACATTCTAGACTTTTGTGTACATTATCTTCAACTTGGATAGGCTAGGGTTGAGATTCATTCCTCAGCAATGAAGTCAGCAATGAAGTTCCTCACCAGTGATAAAATTTGAAGATTTGCCAATTAATTCTTTGCTCTGGATGGAAATGGATATCAGATTTGCACAAATCTTAAAATCTGATGCGTGCTTCATATTTGAAATTTTTACTTTTCAAATGTGGTTAATGTTTGATTGGTAGTTCACTATGAATACCGTATATATTCTTAAGTTTATATTATTGATTTCTTAAAAGTAAAGTGAGATAAGTATTATTGACCATGTATTAAAATAATTATGTTAATCATATTGAAATTAATGTAGAAATGTATATTTGGAGAGTGAGCTTATTAGTTACTTGTTAGAATTAGATTAGGAATTTGTTCTTATTTTCGAGGTGGTTGTTCTAGTTTTCCTATTTCCTTGCTTGTAAATTATATATTTTTTATGGTTAATGAGAAGATTGTAGAGCGTTGTCACACACACTCTCCATGTGAATCCCTCACCTCAGAACTGCTTAGTTTGTTGAATATATTCTTTGTCTTTAGTTTTTAACATGGTATCAGAAGTTTAGGGTTGAGTGAGGTAAGGATAGAGTGCTTTGGTGATTGGATGAGTGCCTAGGGCAAGATTGTGGCCTTGAGTGGTGCAAAGAAGGCCTCGTGAGTAGGCTGAGCGCAAAGAAAGTTAGGAAAAAATGTATTTCTGTGCTTGATCAGCACCCATTGTGGCTCAAAAATCGTGCTGGTCAAACCCAATCACAAGAGGAGACATTGTGCCTGTGACCCCAAGAAGAACACATTCTTCAGTCGTTCCTCTTGTTGGAATTTAACAACTAATTATAAATATGAGTAAAATAGTATTTACCACCAAGTTGGTTTTATAGCGAAAACTGTTATGTAATGGAAGAGCCTCCTATAAAATGATGAATGCCTAAACTAATGTAATAAGGAGAATCATTATTGGTTTAATAGAAAATCCAATCCCTTGCCCCGTGGATGTTTCCTTGACACCCTATCAAGGTTTTACCGCGTAAAATCTTGTGTTTTTGCAATTCATTTAGGTTTCCATTCAGTTTTTAGTTTCATTTCTTTATTGTTTAAGTTAACTACTCGAACCAACAAGTGGTATCGGAGTGATCTACTGAGTGAGTAGTGAGTTCAGAACGTGCTACAAATGCGTTGAAGGGAGATGTTGTGCCAACAAAGAGCAATGAGAGGAGCAACCGCCGAACATGCAGGGCCTACTGATTGGTCAACAAAGTCAAGTGTATGTCTCACGCAACAATCCTTTTGTTTTTGAAGGACGCAGAAGTAAAAACTGTAGAGGGGATTTTTGTTGTTCAAGCAGAAGGGATTTCCACTGTTCAGGAAGAGGGTTGCCGCTGCAAAAGAGGAGTATCGCTGCCTGTTTTTCTTTGTTGTTCTGCTGCATGGAAAAAAATGAGTCGTTTGTTGTTGCCCATTTTTTTTCGGTTCTGCTGTGGAAGAAAACGAACCATCATTTTTTTGTGAAAAAGTTCTCAGCAGAGACTCTGTCGCTACAGCCATAGGAATGTTCTTGAGAAGGGACATGTTGTCAAAATCAAAAAACATCTCTACCGTTGAGAAAGGAGAGCTGCCAAGATAGTTGCACACCCTTGATAAACTGTAGAGATCTGAGCCTGTGCTAAGTTGGGGAAGTCCCTTGAAGATGAAAGAAAATTACTAATTAAACAAACTAGAACAACGGGTATTTATTTTTTTCTGCTGCAAATCTATTGAAGGGTTTCTGGTTTATAGAAAAAAAAAGGGCAAATTTTCCTTCTAGAAGAGTAACAAAAAATCTGAATAAGGATTTTTTGTGAAGAAAAGGAGCCGTCATGTTTTTTGTGAAAAGGTTCTCAGTAGAGACTCTACCACTGTAGCCACAAGAATGCTCTTGAGAGGGACACGTTGTGAAAATCGAAAAACATCTTTGCCATTGGGAAAGGAGAGTTGCCAAGATAGTTGCACACCCTTGACGAATTGCAGAGATCCGAGCTTGTGCTGAGTTGGGGAAGTTCATTGAAGCTGAAAGAAAGCTGCGAATTGAACAAACTAGAACAACAATTATTTTTTTTCTCCTGCAAATATGTTGAAGGGTTTCTGGTTTATAAAAAAAAAGGCCAAATTTTCTTTCTAGAAGAGTAACAGAAAATCTGAATAAGGATTTTTTAAGGAAAAAAGATTTAGAATTTCTATTCATATATGGGCTCAATTTGTTTTTACAAAGCTCAGAATCTTAGACAAGAGTTTCATTATTAAAAAGCTCTGACTTTTGAAGAGGAAACCAAAAATTAAAGAAACCCTAAACCCTTGTTTCTTTGAGAAACCTTAGTTGGAAGAAGGGAAATGAGCAAGGGAAATCATAAATCATAATTGTTTAAAGAAAGCCTAGTTAAAAGAAGGATTTGTAGTAAAGAAATGGTTAAAATGATGAATGCAAAGTTCGAGGTGGAGAAATTCACCAGCAAGAACAACTTTGCTCTATGGAAACTAAAATTTACGGATTTGTTGGTGCAATAAGGGTTGCACAAAGCATTGGATAGGGAAAATAAAAAACCTTCTATCATGAAGGATTCGAGCTGGGAGGACTTGGATGGCGAAGCTGTCAGTACCTTCAGGTTATGCCTGGCAGATGAAGTTCTCTTCAACATTGTTGAGGAAAGTATAGTTGTAGGTTTATGGGAAAAACTAGAAAAACTATATATGACAAAGTTGTTAACCAATAGAATTTATTTGAAAAGACAATTGTTCAATCTTCGGATGAAAGAAGGTACAAAAGTTGCAGAACATTCAATTTTTTTTAATACACTTATATGTCAATTATCAGATATGGAAGTTAAAATTTAGGAAGAATACAAAGCTATAACCTTGTTGTGTTCTCTATCCGAGTCATGGGATCACTTCGTAACTTCAATCAGTTTAAGCATTGTTGATCCTTTGAAATTTGAATCAGTTGTGGGAGCTCTCTTATCTGAAGAAGTACGATGGAAATCCAATACTGAAACAATTGCACTAAAAGACATGATAGCCAGAGGATGGTCAAAGGAGAGAGGTGAAAAAACAAGGGGGTCTTCTAGATCAAAATCAAAGGGAAAGAAGTGTAATGTAAAATGTTGGCACTACAACACAACTGGACACCTTAATAAAGACTGTTGGAAATGAAAAGAGTCTGATAACCTAAAGAAGGAAGCAAATCAAGTTGATTCAGGTGTGACAGACGAATTTTTATCTGATTGTCAGAATAATTTTGGCAAAATCATTTAGAGAATCATTTGTCGACGCGTTTTGAACCAACTGGTGTGGTTCATCATCAAGACAAGTTGAGGAACAAATCTGAGCAATCAGTTAAATCTGAAATTTTTATCTGCTGAAGAATTGTGAATGATAGATGAAACTTTACCTATATGTAATGTCTCTTAGGATTTTGAAAGTTGGCTATTAGACTCTGGTGCTTCTCATCACATGTGTCCACACAGAAATTGGTTTACTTTATATGAAGATGTAAATGGTAGTTCTGTGTTTATGGGTAATAATGTATCATGTTAGACTGTTGGGATGGGAAATATAAGGATTGAAATGTATGATAACAAAGTTAGAACATTAACTAGTGTTAGACATGTACTTGAATTGAAGAAAAAATTGATTTTGTTGGGATTGTTGGATTCAGATGGTTGTAAGTTTACAGGTCAGAATGGAGTGCTGAAAGTCTCTAAAGGTGTCCTAGTTGTTATGAAAGCAAAAAAGGTTAGAAATGTTTATAGACTCAAAGGAAGTACTCAAGTCAGTGAAACAACGATTGTGTTAGAGAAAGAAGAAGAAGGTACTCACTTATGGCATCAGCGACTGGGTCACATGAGAGAGAAAGGTCTTCAGGTACTAATGAAACATAAATCACTTCCTGTTTTGAAATCCTTGAAGTTGGATTTCTGTAAACATTGTGTGTATGGAAAACAGTGTAAACAAAGATTTAAAACTAGAAGTCATAATAGTAAAGAAATTTTAGACTATATTCATTCTGATCTGTGGGGACCATCTCCTGTTGTATCATATGGAGGTGCTCTATGCTTTTTAACATTTATTGATGATTTTCCCCGTAAAGTTTGGATCAATGTCTTTAAAGAATTTAAAGCAATGGTAGAAAAAAGAAAAGGAAAACCAAGTAAATTTTTAAGAACTAACAATGGTGGTGAATTTACTTCTCTAGAATTTGAACAATACTGTAAGGATAAAGGAATTGTTAGACACAAAATTGTTGTTTATACTCCTTATCAAAATGGTATTGTTGAATGTATGAATTAGACTATTGTGGAAAGAGCCAAAAGCATGATCAACAATGCTAACCTGCAAAAGGAGTTGTGGGCAGAAGCAGTATCCACTACTTGTTATTTAGTTACCATATCACCTTCAGTAGCAATTAACTGTAAAATTCCTAAAGAAATTTCGTTAGGTCAGTCTTGTGATTATTCACATTTAAGGATATTTGGTTGTGATGCTTATGCTCTTATTCCTAAAAATCAGCATTCAAAATTAGATCCAAAATTTAAATGGTATGTCTTTGTTGGGTATGACTATGCAGTGAAAGGGTACAGGTTCTGGGATCCTACATCACAGAAGATAATCATTAGCAGAGATGTAACATTTGATGAATATTCTCTTTTAAAATCAAATGTTGAAAGCACTGAATAGGAACAAGTATCGCAAAATCAACAAATTCATTTGGAGAGCTAGACCTTTTTTTGAAATCGAAAAGAAGGAGAGACTTCTAGAGGAAAAGGTGATGAAGATACAAAGGAAGTTGTTGAAGTTTTTGAACCAGTTCAGCAACTAGTCACTCTAAGAAGGTCTACAAAGGAAAGAAAAACTCCCAAAAGGTATGAATATTCTACTTCTTCTTTTGCTTTGATTACTGAATATGGGGAAGCTTCTTGTTATCAGGAAGCAGTAGATGATATAGATAGTAAAAAGTGGAAAATGGCTATGGAAGAAGAAATGGATTCTTTAGCCAAGAACACTACCTAGGATCTTGTAAAACTTCCTAAGGGAAGAAGTGTTGTTGGATGCAAATGGGTCTTCAAACTGAAACAAAAAGTTGATGGAAGTATCAAAAGATATAAGGCGAGACTGGTAGCAAAAGGGTATTCTCAGGTTGAAGGTATCGACTTTCATGAGATATGTTCACCAATTGTAAAACTTGTTTCTATTCATACTGTGTTGGCACTAACTACATAACTTAACCTTCAGTTAGAATAGTTAGATGTTAAAACGATTTTTCTACATGATGATTTGGATGAAGAGTTATATATGGAACAACCAGAACGTTTTGTACAAGGTCACAGTAGAAGATTAGTTTTCAAACTCAGGAAATCATTGTATGGTCTGAGCCAGTCTCCAAGGCAATGGTACAAGAATTTTGACTCCTTCATGGTGAGCCAAAACTTTATTAGAAGTGAGTATGATCATTATGTGTACTTCAAGAGTTTTAGTGGCATATTCACTATCTTAGTTTTGTATGTTGACAATATGCTCACTGCAAGCAAAAGCATGGAAGAGATCAATAGGTTAAAGGCTCAGCTCTCTAGGACATTTGATATGAAGTATCTTGGGGAACTCAAATATATCTTGGGCATGGAGATACACAGAGACAGTGTTATGAAACCAGCTCAAGAAAAGATAGATCAACACCTTAGAATTCAGCCTCTTCGAGGGGGCAACCTCCTTTACATTACATAAATGAACAATTCTTGGATGATACAAATGAAAAGACCTCCTTTCTATATATAGGAGTCTAAGGGGTCATAACATAACCAGAGCCGACATAACAATAATAATGTAAGGGCACAATAATAATAATAGTGGCTTCTATGGGGCACAATAGTAACAATATGGGCACTACATGGGTACATCAATATAATAAGTGGTTTGTACTAATAACAATAAGGGGTGACACTAGTAGTATAGAGGCCTAACATGCCCCTCTCCTTCTCCTCAACGCTTGAGTAGTCCTTGATGCTTCTGTATAAAATTCTTGTCATCCCATGTGGAATCTTCTGCTGGTAAGTACTTCCACCTGATGAGATACGTTGAAATTGATCGATTTCTTAGCTGCTCCATATGAGGATTCGGTGCGTCCTGTAACCTGACTCTAGAAGTAGCATCTGCATCTGTCAGGCGTGCATTTTGTGATTGTATCCATGCCTGCACTGTGGCATCATTTCGTTTTATAGATGGCCCTGCTGATGAAACTGATGAATGCACCAACACTGGGGTATTTGCAGACAGAGATTAGAACCTCTTTGATGTAATGCTAGCATCTTGCCATGCAGTAAATTAGCTAAACCATTTAAGTCCTGCTTAGCATGTTCTTGACTACTTGCGACTTGATGTCCCTGCAAAACTCTTGATCCAGCTTGATAGTTGCATAGAGAAGAGCTTACTGTGGTGACTGCAATATTTGTACCAGGAGGACTACACCCGCGTTTTGATGCATCACTTGCTTTTCTGGCAACACCACGCACATCACTGTCATTTGTCGTATTTTCAGATTTCATTACCTGAAGACTGGCAATGGACCTTGAACCATCAGCCTGATTTAATGAGGCCCCATGCATGAGTGTGCTATTTCTTGAGACCATTTCAAGTAATCTGGACTGTGTTACTTCTGAACCAAATTTTGTACCTGCAAAGGCTAGGTCACTAGATGTGGTAACAATTAAACCTGACCTTATGGAGCCTTGTTTTACTTCCGGAGAAGGCAAACTAGCTCTTCCATCACCACTAGAATTTAATGTGCCATGCCCAATCACTTCAGATTGAGGATTACGAATAGATTGGCAATTATCTATCCCTTGACATATTACAGAATTTGAAACCAACTGTCTTGCTGACAAAGCCACTGTAGCTGATGTAACAGTCCTGCCTTCAGAAATTAAGTTCTTTGGAAGCCCTTCATCTCTTAGTCTGGGATTATCTTCAGCGTTATTTGATTTAATCTTGGTTTCACTTGGAACAATTGGCGAGGTAGTGGAAGAGGACACTAATGCCACAGATATTCTTTCATGTGACAATAAAGCACGAGGAGGACCCTCATAATCACCGACCCATCCAGGGCCAAATGAGACACCTGGGGGCAGAGCTCTCCTTATCTTCTGAGCTGCAATCTTCCAGGCAACTGGTCCAAGGTTTGCAACAAACCGAGCAAGACTTCTTGCATAAGCATGCTCTGACCGAATTCCAATAGGGATTAGCTGCTTTGACTCCCCATCTAGAATAGTAAGTATTGAGTCATTTCCATTCTCTAGTTGGTTAAATGACCTGTAAGTAGCACGACGGTTTTCTTCCAACTG
>APFE030495680.1:1512-37679 GCA_000404065.3 Pinus taeda | reverse complement strand
AAGAATTGTTCATTTATGTAATGTAAAGGAGGTTGCCCCCTCGAAGAGACTGAATTCTAAGGCGTTGATCTATCTTTTCTATCTTTTCTTGATCTGGTTCATAACAGTATCTACAAGACCTAACATTTCACATGCAGTTGGAGTTTTCAGCAGGTTCATGGAAAATCCAGGTGAAGAACATTGGTGAGCAGTGAAATGGGTGCTTTGATATCTAAGAGGCATAAGTGACCATTGCAACATCTTTAATTATAGTGAAGAATTAGTCTGCGTATATGTAGATGTTGATTATGCAAGTAATTTGAACAAAAGGAGATCTACCACAAGTTATGTCTTTACTCTTGTAGGTGGAGCAATTAGTTGGATGTCAAATCTTCAAGAAATAGTTGTGTTGTCCACTACCCAAGTAGAATATATAACTGCTTTAGATGCCAGTAAGGAAGCAATCTCGTTAAAGGGTCTACTTGATTAGACTGGAAGGATGCAGGAGAAAGTGAATGTACTCTATGACAGTCAAAGTACTATTCACTTGGCTACAAATCCATCTTATCACAGCAAAACCAAGCACATTGATGTAAGGTATCATTTTCTGAGACATGTGACCGATGGCAGAAAAGTAGCTCTCAAGAAGGTCCATACACGAGAGAATTGTGTAGACATATTCACGAAGCCAGTTATAGTAGAGAAGTTGCGATGGTGTTTAGCTTCTCTTGGCTTACACAAGAGATGATGAATGGTCATGGGAAAGGGATTAGGAAAATTTTGTCAAGGTGGAGTTTGTTGGAATTTGACAACTAATTGTAAATATGAGTAAAATAGTATTTACTACCAAGTTGGTTTTATAAGGAAAATTTTTATGTAATGGAAGAACCTCCTATAAAATGATGAATGCTTGAACTATTGTAATAAGGATAATCATTATTGGTTTAGTAGAAAATCCAATCCCTTGCCTCGTGGATATTTCCTTGACACCCTGTTAAGGTTTTACCATGTAAAATTTTATGTTTTTGCAATTCTTTTAGGTTTCCATTCAGTTTTTAGTTCCATTTCTTTATTGTTTAAGTTAACTGCTTGAACCAACACCTCTGAGTGAATTTTCTCAACGTGGTCCTTTAGTACAGATCTGACAGAAAAGAGCATGTTGCTCCACCTGTGGAGTTCGACCAGATTCTAAGCAGCTCAGTGTGCTGCTTGGGGGTCAAAAATCGTGGATCTACAATAATCTAGTGAATTTAAAGACTGAGTGGTGAAGACATATGCTTTTCTTAGCGGTCGATGGCTTTGTGTTAAGGGATTATATGTCTGAGCCATGGTAACATCGTCTACAATCAAATCTTAAAGGAGAACTTGACCTTGCAGTCCTTTCTATATTGGGTCGAGTCTACCAAGAGAATAAGCTGACTGTTGCGACAAGCGTTTGGTGTGGCTATTAGAGATCGAATCCGCAGATCGTGCTAGAAGGTCATGTGAAGTTGCACAGTGATTGAGTCAAAGAGAAGGTGGTGTTTTACTGTGTAAAGATTAGTGTAGTCATGTAGCTACTAAATTCCAGGGGAGGTCGGGTTGGCTATCGATCAATTGAGCAGACAGTGCAGCATGGTTGAGCCGAATTGTGGCATATCAACATTGAGAGATCATTGTGTTGTGGCAGATCAACGCGTAGACTCTACCCTCAAATCAATGCAGAGAAAATAGTTTGGAGAAAGTGTTCAGAGATCAATCTGTTGGTTGATCGATTCACTAACATCATTGGGTGGATTGCTCCGTGGATCAATGTGTGGATCGCTGTTGTGTATTCATTTGGTGTGATGAGCGTGGAGGTTGAATCATATGGAGTGGCAAGCATGGTGGTGTTGATTTCTCATCGGTCAACTCGACGATAAATCTATGGTTGACTGCATGGAATTGTTGAAGCAAGTGATAGAGTTGAGCGCTAGCTATTGAGTCAGGGAGGAGAGCCGAACTAGTAAGCGTGTAGTATTCAACTTTGCCAACACTGACCCAACATTGATTCTTTGTGAGTGAGCTGTGATCCTTCTTTTTTTTGTCCAACTATCGAATATTGTGGGCAAGGGTGGACTCTACTAAAATTGCAAACAGTGCAATTTCATTTTTTCATAGACAATGCAATTTCATGTTTTTTTCAATCTGAAATATTATTGCATGCATAATTAAGAAATCGTTTCTTTCCTTTTGACTAGTTTGGGGCGCATTCAAAATGGGGGTCACATTTTTTAAAGCAAGTTATGAGGTTGTAATTTTTTTTAAATTATATTTTTTCAATAGAGGGCGCCAATATATTTTTGAGAGATTCCTCCTTGGATGTGGAGATAGTTCAGTCTTTTAATTAGTGGAGTTCAATTTTTTTTTGAGGGAGACCTGTCAAAATGAATAACCAGATGGGAGAGGCATATCTGAAAGAGAGCAATAATATCGATGGATCCAATTACTCTAATCGAAAGCTTAAGTTGCAGACCCTGCTGGAGGGGAAAAACATATCGACAATTGCAAGAGGTGATGAGTAAAAGTTGACCCTAGCTATAGGCGGAACAACAAAAACAATCTAGGACTAGGAAAAGAGGAAGAACAAAGCGAAAGAGTTGTTAAAATTATCAGTGAAAGGTTGTGTTATCCCTCACATCCATGAATGTAAATAAAAAAACGACATCTGGAAAAACCTCAAGGACCTGTACGAGATAAAAAAAAACAAATCATTTGTTGTTTTTGAAAAGCAAGATTCTCTCCATTAAAATGGAGGAGGATGAATCAATGGTTGCATTCATCTCTCAAATCAAGGAGATCAAAGATAAGTTGGGTGAGATAGGAGAGACAATGTAAAACACTAATCTCATCACAATCCCCATGAATGGTATGACTAATGACTATCATATGTTTACCACAAGCTTGAATGTGAGAGAGAAAGCCCCCCATTTCGAAGAATTGACAGGCATTTTGGTGCAAGAAGAAGCAAGGTGGATGACATTGAAACCCTATAGTTCAAATATTTATCTAATGGTGAAGAAGAATCCCTTCAGAGGGAAGACAAGTGCAGGACAGAATGGCAAAATTACACCACAAAGGAAACCACCTCAAGATATGTCCTCAAATATAATTGATACACGACCCAAATTTTTTTATTGTGGTAGAGTTGGTCACATAGTTAAAAAAATTCCATAAGAAGAAGTTTGATGAAGGTCACCATAAACATAAGAAGCATGCAGGACACTTTGCTGATGAAGATGAGAATCAGAATCTTAGATTGTTTGTATATGATTCTGCATTATTTGTTGAGGATGATGAAGTAGAAACTTGGTTTGTAGACTCAGGAGCTTCCACTCACATGACAGGTAACAAACATTGGCTTGAGAATTTTAAAGAAACTAGCAGTGGAGAAAATATATACCTTGCTAATGATAGAGGATATCATATCAAAGGGTATGGCAATGTTCTTGTCGTTTTTTCCTGATGGAAATATTAAACATATTCGAAATGTAATATATGTACCCGGAATAAAAAAGAATTTGATCTTTCTTTCTATGAAAAGAGATCAGAACCTTAAAGTAGATTTTTTAAAGTCTTATTGTATTATTAAAGATCTATTGGATCTTATCAATATAATTGCATCAGGTCTTTGAGTGGGATGATTGTATAAGCTGAATGTAAGAAGCACACCACACCAAGCCTTGACCTCATCAATTATGACTGCAGAAGACTTATGGCATGAAAGGTTCGGTCATATCAATTTCAATGACCTATTGCTACTTCAGAAACAAGGTATGGTCAATGGTCTTCCTATTTTAAGGAATGTTCATGTTGACTATGAATCATGTGCTCTTGGAAAGATGCATAGAGATGAGTTTCCTACAAATGTAGATAGAAAGAAGAGAGATATACTAGAGCTTGTGCACACTAATTTGTGTGGGCTGATGCAAACAAGGTCATTAGGAGGTGCCTATTATTTCTTGTTATTTGTTAATGATTGGACGGGATTTAATTGGGTATATTTTACCAAAAAGAAGATTCATACTTTTGAATATTTTAAAGAGTTCAGAAGCATGATTGAAAAACAGACAAGAAAATTCATCAAAATTCTCTGCTCAAATCAAGGGGGAGAATGCAAGAAGGTGGTTTCACAAAATATTGCAAGGACCATGGGATAATTCAACAGTTCATAGTACCCCAAACTCCTTAATAGAACGGAGTTACAAAGAGGAAGAATAGAACCAATATGAAGTGTGCTCAAAGCTTGTTAAGAGGTAAGAATCTGTCTAATGGATTTTGGGCATAAGAAATAAATATTGCAGTATATTTGAAGAATAGGATTCCAACCAAAAGCCTTCATTTTAGAACTCCATTCGAAGATTTATTAGGTCTTATGCCTACAGTTAATCATTTAAGAGTTATTGGCTCCAAAGATTTTGTTCATGTTCCAAAGGAGGATAGGAAGAAACTGGATTCAAAGGCCATTAAATGCATTTTTGTTGGGTACTGCACATAGTTTAAATCTTATAAATTGTTTAATCCCTCTACTCATAAAGTGTTTACAAGTAGAGATGTAGTATTCCATGAGAAAGTTGATGATGGAAACTGTGATAGAATAAATGAAGATTGACATATGCCTTTGCCAATGGAAGATGGAAGTGATGAAAAGGACAACCATGAGCACCAACAAAAACAACATCATCAGTAGCAACAGCAGCAGGAAAAATAAGATGTGGATGGTATAGATGCAGGTAGCAGACGATGTCAACAAAGGGATGATTAGAACAAATTTGAAGCTAGTCCACAACTCAAGAGATCAGGTAGGAAAATCTAGTTGCCAACAAGATATAGGGATCATGCTCTTATAACTAGTATGTTAAATATTGTGGAACCCTCTAATTATAAAGAAGAAAGTCAATATAGTGAATGGAGGGAAGCCATGGAAGAGGAATATGAGTCAATACTTAAAATCCAAACCTGGGATATAGTTGAACTACCTGAAGGCAAATAGCTCATAGGTTGCAAATGGTTATACAAGCCTAAATTTAAAGCGGATGGAAGCATAGACAAATATAAAGCTAGGCTGGTTGCAAAGGGGTACTCACAGAAAGAAGGCATAGACTATGAGGAAATCTTCGCCCCTGTAGCTAAATTAAACGCAATTATAATGTTAATTTCTTTAGCTACCAAACTTCATTGGATGATACACCAGATAGATGTGAAATATGCATTCTTAAATGGGGAATTAAAAGAATAAGTGTATTTAATACAACCCAAAGGGTTTGTTAAATAGGGGGAGGTACACTTAGTCTACAGATTGAAGAAAATATTGTATGGACTAAAACAGGCACCCAGGTCGTGGTATGATAAAATTGATTCATTTTTCCTACAACATAGTTTTAAAATATGCAAGAATGACCCTAATTTGTATATCGTGTTGATTGAAAAGTGGAAAATTGTTTTGATTTCTTTATATGTAGATGATCTTATCATTATAGGAAATTTTGATGATCTCATTAAAGAAATCAAAGAGCAGATGTCACAGGTTTTTGAGATGAAAGACATCAGAGAGTTACACTATTCTTTAGGTCTTGAAGTCTCGAGGGATTCTAGCCAAACTTTTCTTCTCAGGGAAAGTATGTCAGGAGTTTATTGAAAAAGTTCAGAATGGATCAATGCAAAGTTGCATCAGTGCCTTTACAGTAGAATACCAAACTTTAGAATAGTGATGGTTCTAAGGAGGTCGATGCAACATTGTATAGATAGTTGGTTGGGAGTCTAATTTACTTGACTACAACTAGGTTAGATTTGACTTTTGCAGTTAGTGTATTGAGTCAATTCATGTCAAAGCCTGTTGAGAATCATTGTTTTGCAGTGACATGCGTCTTAAGGTATCTCCAAGGAACCTTAGACTTTGATATTAAATATATTGATTTGTTTCATGTTAGATTGACAGGTTTCTCAAACTCAAATTGTGTTGGAAATATAGATGATTGATGATCCATAACAAGTTATGCATTCAACATTGGGTCCGGGCTCATTGCATGGAGCAACAAGAAGCAGAACATTGTATCCTTGTCTTCAGCAAAAGCAGAGTATCAAGCAATGTGTGCAGCAACATGTGAGGCAATTTGGTTGAGGAGACTTCTCCAGGATGCCAAAGAAGAACAAAAGATGCAACTGTTATCACTTGTGATAACCAAAGCTCAATCAAACTTGCAAATAATCTAGTGTTTCATAGAAAAACAAAGCATATTGATACACAATTTCACTTTGTTAGGGAGAAGGTTTAGTCAAAGGAAATCCACATTGAATATTGTAATACTTGTCACAATGCTGCAGATATTTTTACTAAGTCTCTTGGAAGAATTAAATTTGAGTTATTTAGGGAGATTTTAGGAGTGCCAATGAACTCTTTCCCCTTTAAGGGGGGTGTTGAAATTAATGTAGAAATGTATTCTTGGAGAGATCCAGTTCATTATGTGTTACATTTAGGAATTTGTTCCTATTTGCTATGTGGTTGCTCTACCCTCCCTATTTGCTTGTAAACTATATATTCTTGATGGTTAATGAAGAAATTGTAGAGCGTTTTGCTAGAGGCAGCCTCCACGTGAAGCTCTCAAGCCTTCACTTGAGAGCTGCTCAATTTGTTGAATATATTCTTTTTCTTCGTTTTTTAACAAATAATATATTATTTTGGAATAAGATTTTTAATTTTAATTTATAAACAAATAATTATTAAGTGGATGGTAGAAAGTTACCAATTTATTGTATTATAACAAAGCCTATTTACATATTAAGAATCTTTTAGTAAATTGAAACTAAACTCTTTTACTTAAAAATATTATTCCAAATTTTTTAATATATATATATTTAATTTATGTATTGCTTAATAAAAATAATAATAATTTAAAATAAAAATATAATTTAATTAATTTGATTTTGTAAAAAATTTATATATACAGTAAATTTACTAGCAATTCAATGGACATATATAATATTATAAAATATTAGGTAAACTAAATAAATATATATATAGTGAGTATGATATGATATCCTGATGTCTCTTCGCATTAAGGGCAAGCAATTTCATCCACATACCTGAATGAATTGTCGTTGTCAATGCCAGTAGTTTCGTCCACATACCTAATTAAATTATCGTTGTCACTTCCAGTTTCCCCAACCCGCCTGAATAAAGTGTCGTTGTCAATTCCAGTTAGGAGCTCTGATTCATTAGCTGGACGCTCAAAACTCGCCCACCGATATCGAGCTATCACTCATTTGCAGGGGAGGGATATTGAAGAGGATAGTTTATTTAGGTTATAATTTTGTTTAGAAAATAGTGAAAAAAATTGGATGATTTTGGCAAAATTTTGGTAGAAAGTTTGGGAAATATGTTTTGCCATTGTTAAATTTCATGATTTTTGGGTACGAACAAGTATTTTATGTGGAAATATGTGTTACAATTATTAAGTTTCAAAATTAGAATTTTGAGTACCCAAAATTTTTTAATTGACCTAAATCTATTTCCATTAATAAAAACTATTCCAACGTTTCTATGGTCAGACTTTTTGACCAAACTCTTTTCTGGACCAAATGTGATATCTGTAGACAACGCCATCTTGAAGCATCTCCAGGTCTCGAGCACAAGGAAGATCGGGGCATGTAATGGTGTTTCACTAGATGCATGCTGGAAAAGCTATAAATGTGTAGGTTTAACACTGGCATACGAAGGTTCAGTGTTTACTGCCTGTTTTGACGGTCCTATGACAGGTATTTAGCACTACCTGGATATGCTCCTCAATGAATATCTGGACGTTTAAGAACCATGTCTATTTATTTTGATCATGTTTTCTTGATTAAGAATCATGAAGTGACATACCTGAAATTTCCAGTACAACAAAAAAAATATAGATTCACTGTTTCAACCTTCCGCTGTGTCCCAAACAACAGAATCAGGAACACTAAATTACGGATTATCCTTATTTTACATTAATGAGTAAAGCATAATTATCATTGTAGAATTTTTTTTTTTTAACACGTGGTGAGTGGGTAATTATCAAGCCTAATTCAGGGGAGACCCAGGATCAAACCTCATAGCTGCCACTATAACACCAAGAGTATAATCAACCACCTATAAGTCGGGTATACTAATATCCTATGATTTTAGCAAGAGCAGACTCAGACGGTTTGGGGAGTCCTATGATTTTAGCAAGAGCAGCCCGGTTTGGGGAGTCCACCCCTCTAGCCGCCACCATAACAGGTCATTGTACTCCATGAGATTTGAATCTAGGTCTCCTAGGCTTCGCCCGAGAGGACGAGGACCTACCGACCGTCAAACCGCACATCACTATACAATTACCATTGTAGAATTAGTATCCAAAGAAGATAAATTATGAGGAACAAATTATATTTATTTTCTTTTGTATTTTATTTAAATACCAAAATAAAATAATCATAATTTTATTTTTTTAATGTTTTGATTTTCAGTTTTAATTTTATATATTAAATTTAAATAAAATAAAAAGACAAATTTTAATAGTTTTATGATTTATTAATTGAAATTGAGATATAATTTAGAGGAAAATAAGTAATTAAACCAGAAAAAATCAAAACTCTAGAATACTAGTCACAACAATATCATTTTCGAGAAATGAATCTTCTGCACTGAATTTCTACGAATTCTGTCTTTACGAATTCTAAATTTAGCATTCCGAATATGTCAAATACATTTTGATATGTATGCCATGTCAATTATTTTTGTTTATACCTTCTTTCTTACTAAATGGTGTTGTGATTTAATATCTTTTGAGTTGGAATGATATATTGAATTGTTTACTAATTGGATGGAATTTTGGTTATTAAACTGGATGGAAATAGGTACTCATTGTTTTTTTTAACATCTGTAAGGATGTATTAGGGCAATATCACTTCACTCACTTAGCACTACATAGTATTTTTTTATTTAGTTTCTATAAATAAAGAGAAAAAAATTAATATTTTTTATTGTTCTATTGTACAATTCCTCATCCTATATAATGAACACATATTTATAAGTCGATTTTCTGTTATCTAAATCTATAACCTAATTAAAATTATAATAACCTATTGACTTAATAGTAAAATTATTAGCATATGAATAAAAAAATCAATAATTATTTTCAATTATCGAAGCACTTCCTTTACACCATATCAACAACTATTATGAAGCTTAGTAATGAGTTGACTAAGTACACTAAATGAATAAGAAATATTTGAACTTCCTATTTTGTTTTAATGGAGTAGATTAAGTTTTTCAAGTAACTAATTTATTTGTAATTAAGTTTTTACCATTGTCCCTCTATTCCTTTAAACCTAAAAAAAATAGTATAATTGTCAAATATCTTCCATCTCAAATGCTTATGAAAGCTATATTTTCATATCTTCAATTAACTAACTCATGTTGCTTGTTATTATTAGATCATCAACATGTAAAGAGACCAAAACGCTACATTCATTTTTCATTTTTATCTGACTTGATAAATAAATCAGAATCAGTCTTACTTTTTAGAAGACCTCTTGAAAGAAGAAGGTGTTTATTTTCACATATCAAGACCAGGGTGCATTTTAAGTCCATATAGATCTTCCTTTAACCTACAAACAAGATTTCCATGACCTCCCTTTACAAAAATTTATGGTTGAACAAAAACTTATCTTTTTAATTCTCAATTTACGAAAGATTATTTTAGATCTAAATCATGTAGCATCCAATTATATATAGTAACCAATGTTATCATTATTCTAATTGTGTTCATCTTAGCTATAAGTACAAGAGCATCCTCATAATCTATACGTTATTTTTGTGAATAATCGTTTGCAACCCATTTTTGTTTATCTCTATTTCTAATACCACTAAGATTAAATTTTAACATGTACAACTAGATTGAAATTATGGGGATTTTATTCTCGAAAATATTTTTTAATTCCCATGTTCAATTTTTTATAATAAAATTATACCCTTCTTTTGGAGCTTTCATCCATTGTCTATGATAATTAGGTTGCTCAAAATTTTATTGTTATTTTACATTCATAACTCAGTCATTAATGCATAGTATTTATACCTTGCAAATGTTTGATTTTGTCTTGTTTTTCTCCTTGATGCTACATTTCTCTATGGAGTTCATGTCTTCTTTTTCTTTAGAGAGAGTCTTCATCTTTTCTTGACATATTTTGAATACTTTGAGTGTCCATGCTACTTGAAGCTTTAGCTTGAACTTATACAAAAACTTTTTTTTTAACATTTTCATCAAGTTCCATTAAAATGCCATACATCATGAGTCACGACCATCCTCTTTTTGTTTTTCATATATATGTTTAAGAAATAAAATAGCTTTGCTTGCACATGCTTTATGAATGATGGGTCAAACAATTTATAAGTTTTTTGATTTGTAAAATAACCAAGAAAATATAATTGATTTCCTTGGTATGAATATTTCTTTCTTCTTCCTAGGGAATATGTGAAAATATAATGTTCCTAAAAATTCTCAAATGTTTAACTGTGGTTTTAAATCCAAAATATGGCTCAAAATGTTTTTTGTGCTTTAAATTTTTGGTAAGCTTATATAGAAATAACTCTACCCATAAACCATTAGAAAAGTCTTTAATTTTACCATTATGCAAGCACATTCAATCAATGTTCTAATCTTCCTTTTAACAACTCCATTTTGTTAAATGGTATATGATATTGCAAAATTATGTAGGATCTTATTGTTTTTGCAACATTTAATGAAAGCTTATGATATATACCCTCCCCTTATATTTCATATAAGGATTTTAATATAAAATTATATTTGGTTTTCAACCATAGTGTTGAATTCTTTAAAATATCTAATTACAAAAAAAATTCCTTATAAGCTTGGTCCAGATCGAAGTATAACATAGTTCTATCATCGAAAACAATATTCTCTACCGACAGATTTTTTTTCATGAGAACAAATATATCATTATGCTCTAATTCAATCATGTTTAGGTATGAAACTCTTCTCTATGTTTTTTACATAATGAACCTCAATACAATTCAATATACTCATTCTTAAGACGTAGAACACCTTCCATCATTTTTTTAAGTAACCTAACATTATTATGACTTTCACGTAAATATGTTCGATGCCATAATTTTTCTGTTTATAAATGATGCCATTAGACAACATGCCATATATATCTCCATAAGCTATCATTCCACGAGATATATCATCTCTCGTATAGATATGAGCGCTATAAGTGCTTTCATGAAAAATATCCAACCAATACGCATTGCACAACATATGAATTGAGGCCATGAGTGAACAAAGCCTTAATGTCACTATTTTCATTCGGTAAAGAAACATAACAATAAACACCCTCATGTTTTTAGAATCATTACTTGCCAAGGCATTGTTGTAAAAAATGTTTCATGTATCCCTTCTACGTTTGAATTAATCATATTTTCTTTTCAAACGATGCTTAGCAAAATGACAAACCTTACCACAGTAGTAACATGCATCATTTTTCTTGATATTTAATTTTTATTGATATTTGTTCTTGATGGTGATGGTGTGCCTTTAAATGACTTTGCACGAGGCGTTCCCACTTTATTTATCTCGTGCATTTTTCCTTTAAACGGTTATTTCCCCTTTTCTATAAATATCAAACATACACTTTGTGATATCATATTAAGGTTCTATCTTCATTCTTCCTATGGCATAAGAATAAATGCACTTGTCTTCTTCCTAGCTTCAAAACCCATGATGAATATTTCGTATTCATCCAACATGACATTCTATGCCATTGTAATTAGATTAACAGTTTTGAAACTTTTTCACCTATGTCACTAACTGTGTTTAAATTATTTTATTCCAAAAATAAAATTATTGATGTGTTTAGAAATAAAATAAAATAAAATTACTCTTTAAAAATGAATCCTCAATGAGTGTTTTTTCATATGCTTCATTGATGTGTTGTAGTCTCTAATAGGGTGAATGATAGGTTATTTTATTATTAGTTCTTTCCTTAAACGAACTATAACATCCAATTCGTGGTCAAAGACCTTGAACTATTTTTCTTTTATTTTTTGTAATTTTAATCAAAATTTAAGGAAAATGTTGAATATTTTTATTTTTCATAAATTCAAAAAAAAAATTCTAATTTTTTGGAAATATTATTTCTAATTTTTTGGAAATATTATTTCTAATTTTTTATTGTCCTAGCAACATTGGATGGGACATAAGTCTCTTGTTGGATAGCATTTTTTTTTGGTATTTCTAATGAGTCCCTGAAATTTGATTTTAAAATAAATAAAAAACTAATTTTATGAGTGGTCATTCCATCGGTGAGTGCTTTGACACTAACACTAGTACTAACATTGTTATGGAAATTTTATTGCCAATGATGATAAAACTAATACGATTACAAGTTCTTTGCATAGAAACGTGGAGGGGGCGGGCAGGGGAAGAGGTGGGGGGAATGGGGGTCGCGGGATATACAAATCGCCACTTAATGTTTCATTGTGCGAAGATTTTACTATGCAAAGGATGGGGTAACTGAGCAAAAACGATCATGCATAGGGAACTTTATTCAGCAATAATGAAATTAATGTTAAAAGTGCAGGAGAATAGATGAAATTAATGTTAAAATATTTCCTTGTCCAAAGAGATGAGGTATGTGCAGGAGAACGAGGATGCATATGGAACTTCTGACATAGTTGCAAATCCTTTGCATGGGCTAGGGAGTGGGAGTGGGGGTGAGGTGGGCTACAGAAATATTCATTTAGTGTTTCGTTGTGTGGAGCTTTTACTATGAGCAAGACATGGTATGTGAGGGATAACGGTGGGGCATAAGGAACTTTATTCGACAATGACAAAATTAATGTTAAAATATTTCCTTATGCGAAGAGATGGGGTATCTGAAAGAAAAATAGAGGTGCATAGGGAAATTTATGTGGCAAGGACAAAATTAATGTTAAAGGTTTTTCTTGTGCAGAGCTTTTACGATGTGGAGGATGAAGTATGTGAAGGAGAGCAGTGTTGTAGAGCTCTTCTTTTCAAGCTATGAATCTTTGCAAAGGACGCGGTATGTGTGGGAGAACATAATAATTAGTATTGTTAATTTTCATTGTGTGAAGCTTTACTGCTAGATTTTTGCACACAATGGATTTGTTACAAAATGTCACACATAAGCAATTGTGTTATACTGGAAGTATATGAGTTTTATATTTATCAGAGGAAAGACACGAGGACAATGAAAAATGAGGAAAATGAGGTAAGTGTGGGGGAACAAGGGATTTAATGAATGCTCTATCAATATGTTATTTCTCTAAGCATTGGTGGTATAATTGAATATTTGCAAAGGATGAGGTATGTGTAGGAGAACATAGCAATTAATATTACTATTTTTCATTGTGTGGAGCTTTTATTGTTCTTAGCTTTTATATTGGGAACTTTATTTGATAGGGATGAAATTGGGACTTTATTATTATGTTTTATTGTGACGAGTTTTGATTGTGTAGAATATGGGGTATATATGTCGATTTTTCTGAATAAATGCTTATGTTAGTCGAAAAGGAAAATAGACAACTCTGCAAACTAAGTTGTCGAAATAATTTCAAATTAAGTTGTTGAGAGTAAAATAAAAGTTAAATAAGTAACAATTTACATTGATGTAGGGTATAGGCAATGAATTAAATAGAGAAATACAAATACATGTCATTCATGGAAATGAATTTTGTTAATTTTTTAATTCAGCCAAAATTTCTCATTGTAATGTTCAAAAACTCGAAGAAGGACATCTATTGTAAATCGATTTGCTTTATCAATGAATAAAAAATAAAAAAAACTAACCACTATCTAGATTACTACATATCCTCCATATCATAAGAAATGTTTCTAGCTCAAGATGAGAAAGGGGGAACCTTGGTCTATAGCCATGATATCATCATCTCTTTCATTAATGTACTCCTCAACATTGACATCCTCTTCGGGAGCCAAATTATTGAGACAAAAACTCAATGTTTTGTCTGCTAATTACAGTCACTCCATCTTCAATTCTAGTATTTCCATTTTTGAATTTAGAATGTCGAAACGGACCTGTGCTCCAAATTGATTCATTTCAACATGCGTTGATACCAAATTGATGAGAAATTCCAGAGCACCACCTATTCTAGCTAAATAATTATTGAGCTCTTACATTGGAAGTCTAGAATTGTGCTCCATAAACTTCAATCTATGTTACGCCTACCAATAAACATGGGGCATTATGGTTCTAATCCCTGGACCTATGTTTACAGATTCACTCTAGCAATTTAAATATACCATCAATATAACTTTTATTGATTTCAAGCCTCTATCTTTTTTGTTAAATCCAAATTTCAGTTCACACAATTTAAATATTCATTGTGTGAAATACATATATAGGACAACATATGGGTGAGAAAACGAGGGTGCAAAATGAAATTTATTCCATTGACACATAATTAATTTAATTGTGAACAAATTTCAAATTATAATTGCTATGTTTCCTTTTGTGAAGCTTTTACTATGGGAAGATGGCTAATGTGCATGAGAATGGGGTGTTTTCTAGTTTGCATTTTCTAGAATAAAATATTCAATTTCATTTTCATGCTTTAGATAGATTTCATTCTGCATAGTTTTCTTTGCATTCATTATAACATTTAGTAAATTATTTAGCAATATTGAGAATTAAAATATTACGAATAATATATAAAAATGATAATAATATTGAAGAACTATGCAGAAAGAAAAATCTTATGGAAGTGGATAAATTTCATTATAATAACACAACCTTTAATTAGTTAATTAACAAAGTATTCATTGTAATAGAAGTTGATTATGTGAGGTGCGAAAAAATCACTATTGCCCGCACTTCATCCTAAAGTGAGCTAATAACATAGTAGTCTGCAAAAAGTGTTGTTGGTATTTGTCTTTATGAAAAGAACACATGTTATAAATAAAAAGACTCGATGCTCTTTTCAACAAAGAAAAAGTATCATATTTAAGATTACAGAGTCCATATCATTATTCCAAATGATAATATAATATATATATATATATATATATCTTCGAATTTTTATTAATTAATTATAAATATTTCAAATTAATTTTTTTAGTGGTTTCTTATATATATATTATATATATATATATATTTTATATATTATATTTATATAGAAAAAAATATTTAAATTTCAATAAATATATATATTTATAATTTGTGAAGGAAAACCATAACCAAGTTCATGAATTGTAAATTTTTTTTCTCCTAAATGATAAGTCTGGCAATACTCATAGTGTTTACAGTAAATCTTTTGCTTCTTTCCATTAATATTCATGTACAATGTATAATATTCCTACTAATTATAAACAAAAATTAAACAAACCTATAATTTAAATTATATTATGTTACAAATAGTTATTACATAAGTCACGACTATGTTTTATAATTCATTTTTTCGCATCGACTATGTTTTATAATTCACCTTTATAGTTGCGAAAAGGTCAATATAATTCTCTTCCCTACATTTGATATATGCCATAAATTTGCCCTCATAATTTGTTGATCACACTGTCATCACACGCCATATAATCTAGACACTGTAGATTTTCTTCTACATGTGTGGTGATTTTATATGACCTTTAAAAACAATTTAAAAACATACTATACAAAAAACATTTACGCAAATATGTCTCCACATAGTAAAAACTAGCTAATGAAGTGTAAAACTAGCTAATGAACAACATAGGGGGTGGTGGTGGTGGTGGTGGTACCAAATTGATCTATCGGACCTATAAGTTTCTTAGTTTCGAATTGTCTGGCTCCTCGTCTTTCTTGGCGAGATTGGTGTTTTAGCTTTCTTTTTTCTCTCTATGGTCTTCCAACTTTTTTTATTTTGCATCTCCTTCATCTCTTCTGGTTCTTGAGACGTTGGTGTTTTAGCTTCGCGATCTATTGTGTTCATCCTTTTGAAGATAGTCGGAGAAGAAGTTTGGTCTAGGAGACCTGCTTTGTTGTTAAATGAAGATTTATTTTGTGCGGTATTCAAATCCTCATAATTGTTGATGCTTGAGGGGTTGTTGAGTTCACTCTTTTGTTGTTGGGTGGGGCATCCCCCTGCTTGTCTTGAGAGTTGTTTATTTCTTGCCCGATTTCTTGTGATTTATATTTTTCTCGAGAGTATTCTTCTTTGATGACATGAAGGCCAAATGAAAAATCCATGTGAAAAAATTATTCAAAATGAATCGAACACAAAGCTAGAGAGATGGATCGATGTCCTCTTTCTTTTACACTAATGAAACGATTTGGCGTAGAATGACCACCGCTAGGTTGGAGGAAGTAATTGCTTTTCCTTTGAAATCGAAATTGGAATGGAGCATGCTATAGTAAGTTATCCTAAGAAATCAAAAGAATTTCATTATAGGATATTTGATTACAGGTTTTGAAAGGTCGGATAAAGAATCAGAAAAAATGTGGAGTAAATATTGTTTTCCCAATATTTAAAATGGTTAAATAGATTACATTGTAAACATCAATAATAAATTATTGAAGTAGAAATCAACACCTATGGAATAGAATTGAAGTAAAATTGAACTGTCTATGACACTTAACAGACAAAAAACTCAAATGAGCTAACACCTAATTGATAGTGAGATTAATATCTCAACATCCACTACTAATCTCAATTGTTAGATTTAGAGATAATTACAATGCTTAATTGTTCTCTTTGAAATTCAAATACATTTTTGTCCAATGGCTTTGTGAAAATATCTTCTAGTTGATCTTTGGAACCACAAAAGGAAAGTACTATGTCCCCACCATTGACAAGGTCACCGATGAAATGAAAGCGAGTGTCAATGTGCTTGCTCTTTTTGTGGAAAAGATGATTTTTTTATAAAGAAATTGTTGAACTGTTATCACAGTACATTGTAGTTGGACCCTTCCGAATATTTGAAATATCTTTCAATAATCCTCTCAACCACGTAGCTTGACAAGATGCTGAATTTGTTGCTACATATTGTGCCTTTACAAAAGATATTAAAATGATTCACTGTTTCTTTGATGCCCATGAAATCAAATTTGTTCTAAGATGAAAAGCTACCCTGAAGTGCTTTTGCGATCATCTAAAGTCACTACATAATCACTGTATGTATAACTTGAAAGTGAACAATTTTCAAAATGTGTATAGCACAAACCATGGTCTATTGTACCCACAATATACCTTCATATCCTTTTTACAACCCTTCAATGAGTGAGCTCAGGTTATTACATAAACCGAGACAAAACTTGCTGCAAACATAATGTCACATCTAGTTGCAGTTAGATACAACAAATTACCAACTAGAATTTTATACATTGTGGAATCAACTGGTGGTGCTACATCTTCTTTGCTCAATTTTGTGCCTTGAGAAAATGGTGTATTTGCAAGTTTGCAATTGGTCATTCTGAAATTTTGGATAATATCAATGGCATATTTTTGTTGACCAACAAAATTGCCATTAGAACATTGGTGAATTTCGATGTCTAAGAAGTATTTCATGACTCCTAGAATTGTCATATCAAACTATGTTTTCATTGCTGCTTTGAAATATTTTAACATCATGTTTCTTGTATAAAGAAGATCATCTACATAAAGGCATACAATAAGAATTTTACCTTCATGCATTTTGGTAGAAAAAGTTGGCTTATGATTGCTTTTGCAAGAACCACTTTTGATGAGATTGGTGTCAATGCGACTGTACTAAGCTCCTGGAGCTTGTTTCAAACCATACAAAGCCTTTTTCAATATGTATACCTTATTCTCGTGTCATCAAACTTCAAAGATGGGAGGTTGCTCTGCATAAACTTCTTCCTACAATATACCATTTAGAAAGGCATATTTTACATCAAGTTGATAGACTTTCCATTTGTGTTGAGTTATTGTGGACAAAATGGTTCTAAAATTGTCTAACCTTGCTACTAGAGCAAATGCTTCACCATAATATGATCTGAATTTGAAACTACTTGAAAAAGCTTTGCAAGGTATTCAATTCAGTATTAAACATGTTTAAAACATTCTCATGTCTTGCAGTAAAGAAACAAATGAAGTTTTCAGTTGTTCATGATCCATTAAAGCATAGTAGAAATATTTCCTTTTACTGTTTAATACATTAAAACAAATTTTGTCTGCAAAATAAATCAACCACGCATGCAAAAGAAGTTGATGAAGCAGTTCACCCCTCCTGGGCTACGTCTGCTAGGTCCAAGGCTCCCAAATGGGTCAGCCCTCGTTTTGATTAAATGCTCAAAATGAAATTACAGCTGAATAGAAGTCTCTACAGGTGAAATAGACCGTAAATTTGGATTCAGAACACATGAATCCTTCAAGATTGACTGCTCATTCGCCTCCAATGGATACCTGCAACCTGAAACAGTTCTCACAATACTGGGCCCTAGTGGCTCCTAGAACTTCCACGGCTCCAAAACCTATGCAAATGACCTCTGATGGCTGAAAGACCTATGCCAATGGCTTCAGAACGTCCAAAATACCCAAAAAAAAAAAAAAAAAAATCGTCGAAAATGGAATTTCCTAGCTCAAGTTATGGCTCATTAAAGTTTCTCCAGTCTACCCCTAGAAAAACTCCAGTTAACTAACTATAGAAGGCCAATTAGGGCCGCCAAATATGGCAGGCCCGCCAATTTTGGCACCCTCCGCCAAATGTGCCGCCAACTAAACTGTCAGTTTCTCCGCTAACTTCGTGCATGTGACCAACAATCTCGGGCAAGTGGTTTTTATTGGAGTTTGTGCCGGCAGTTATGGGTTTACAGCCCCTGGTTCCATGGAGAGGTCACGTGTATGGGGGCTGGCCCCCTTGGGCCCCTCCCAAAATGAAATTTAAACTTTATAATCGTTTTTCTCCGCCCTTTTGACAAGTCCGCGCCCATGGTATAACGGTGAGTCATATGGTTGTTATATGAAATGTTGGGGGTTGGAATCACCCCATGAAGAAATTTTTGAACACGCCCATCCATCCTTGCTTACGTTAGCTTGGGGCCACGTGGCGGCCTCCGAGCTTGACACGTGGCAGCCTCTGATTGGTCCATCCCCATGGAATATTCTTTGGAATATTCTATGGAATATTCCGTGGAATATTCTTTTTTTAATTTTTTTTAAATTCAAAAAATTAAGGGTCATTGGGCGATTTTGTTTTTGCGATAACTTTCACATATGATGACCATTTTTCAAACCGTTTGCGGCGCCGAAATCAGGAGGACGATCTCTATCCGATCATTCAGGTTTAAGACAATTTTGAGCACTTTCAATTTTGAGCATTTTTCGACATTTGGGACATGAGCCCCTGATCACGCCTCCCCATTGGGAAGCTTTTGGACCCCAAAAGCCTTCAACTACCTGTTAAAGAGGTGAGGGTACAGCGCCCTCACTCTGTCCACCTCCATCGACTTTGCCTTGTTCGGTTTGCTACCTTTGAGACCAACCCGAACATAATCTACATTGCCCCTCTTTGAAGTGTCTGTCCTTCTGTCAAGGATTGTATCTTCTTTCAGCTCATCTAAATATTCTGGCGAGAAATATTCTATAGATGGAAGCTAAACAGCGCTTTCATGATCAGCGATCAAAGGAGGTTCATACAAACGTAAGTTCTCCACATTAACAACAGAATACATTTGCATGTAGGAAGGCAAATCTAATTGAAAAGCATTATTTCCAACCTTCTTGAGGACTTTGAATGGACCATAATGAATAGGCTTTATCTTTTTACCTTCTCCTTGCATCCTTTCCTTACCAATGTACAGCCATACCTCATCCCCTTCTTGAAACTTGTGATCGACTCTATGCTTGTCGTGTCTTTCCTTGTACTTCCCTTGACTTTTCTCAAGTTGTTCTTGAATTTGTTGATGTATTTGTTGAATTCTTTCAATGAATGAATGAGCTTTGTCAGCATCACTATGTCCCTCAATGGCGACATCTTTCTCAAGAATGAAATCAAGAGGCGATTTTGGCAAGTAACCAAAACAAGCTTCAAACAGTGAGGTGTTTGTGAAAGAGTGCTTGGCACAGTTGCAAGCATGCTGTATGTAGTGAAAATGTTCATCCCAAAGCTTGGGATGCTTGCTGCAATATCCTCTCAAGAGGTGCACAATGGTTCTATTCACAACTTCAGTTTGTCCATCTGTTTGCGATGGAAAGCAATACTCTTCTTCAACTTTGTTTCCATCATCTCCCATAGGTTGGACCAAAAATTCCCATAAATCTGGAATCCCTGTCACTAATAATGGAAGTAGGCAAACCAAAGTGAATCCATACATGATGAAAAATTAATTCAGCAGTTTGTTTAGCAGTTATAGTTTTCTTACAAGGCATAAGTATACACATTTTCCTGAAACGATCAACTACTACATATAAATAATCATGATGCTTTATAGATTTTGGCAAACCTCCTACAAAATCCATAGAGATGCTCTCCCATGGTCTAGAAGGTACCGGCAAAGGAGTATACAAGCCAAGCTTCCTATTACTAGGCTTGCTGGTAGCACATAATGGAAAACCTCTTATGAACCTTGAAACAGAATCTACCATGCGAGGCCAATAACAATACCTCTGTAGATGTGCAACTGTTTTGCTTACACCAAAATGGCCAGAAATAAGAGAAGAATGAGCTTCCCTTATGACATTTATTCTCTCCCCCTGTGGTATACACAACTTTCCCAAATGAAACAGAAAATTGTTATGCATGTGATAGTCATTTTCCTCTACATGATTCCCTTTACTCAAGCTAGCATACACATCTTTAAAGTCATCATCAGATGCATAATGTTCTATGTAACTATCATGTACAACGGAATCATTCTTAGGTAAAGTAACAACAACAATAATAGGCCTTGAAAGCATATCAACAACTTTATTCAGAGTACCTTTCTTGTACCTTATTACCAAATGGAACTGTTGCAAGAAGCCCATCCATCTAAAGTGTCGTGACTATTGTAACTTTCTTTGTGATTGCAAGTACTGTAAGGGCTGATGGTCGGTATGTATAATAGTTTCTTTGCCCATCAAATAGTGTTTCCACTTTTTGATGCTTTGTACCAACGCATACAAATCCTTATCATAGGTAGGATAATTTACAACAGCACCATTAAAAGTTTCAGAATGAAAAGCAATATGCTTACCATGTTGTAGAAGAACTGCACCCATGGCATAATCACTAGCATTGGTTTGTATCTCAAATGGCTGTCTCATATCCGGTAATGCAAGGACCGGAGCTGAACTAATTTTCTCTTTCAAAGATTTGAAAGCTTTTTGCTGCTTGCCTCCCCATTGGAAAGCATGCTTCACACTTGTCACTACATGCATAGGAGTTGCTATAGAAGAGAAGTTAGAGATGAACTTCCTCCAATATTGAGCTGCACCCAAAAAACTTCTTACCTCTGTTATGGATTTGGGAGTAGGCCAATTCACAATAGCCTCAATCTTAGTAGGATCAATCCTCAAAGCGCCTCCTCCTACTATGTGTCCCAAATAAACCAAAGAAGTCTTTCCAAATTCACACTTTGACATTTTAAGAAATAACTGATTCTTCTTTAAAACATCAAGTACTTTCCTAACATGCATGATTAAAAACAAAGTAATCAACCCTTCAAGTTAATCACACATACATGTTTCAAATACCAGGAAATCATCATGATCCCTATGCTCATGCATATCATTCTCATGCATGCAGTTCATCTTTCAACTTTCTCTTAAGTACAATCAAAAGTACAATATCCTTGATCACATGTACATGTACTTTCAAAGCTGAAATGAATATAACTTTTGCTGCGATAGAGTGAGTCTCATACTCATCTTTTACCTTCATGGCGAAATTTTTGCAACAACATAAAAAAAACATGCATACATCTAAAGTTTGTATGTACAAAAAGGAGTATGTCTTATTGTATCAAGAAGTTCATCCACTTCTTACCAAGCCACTCCAATGGCGATTTTTGTTGTAGCAACAGTTCTTCATGTGAATCTTCCACATTGATAATGGAATCCATAGATCCACTTGCGCCAATGTTTTTGTCCTCAAGCTGCATGTGCTTTGGACGACTTGTTGGATGCAAGGTCCAACAATGAGAAACATGATGTCCCTTCTTTTGAAAAAATTTGCAACTTTCAAGCATTTTCAGAGAAAGTTTTCTTTGCCTCATCTGCTTCATGTGTGCTTTCTTTCTCAACCAGCATCTTGAAGCAACATGGTTAAATCCACCACAAAATGTGCAACAAAACTTCCTCTTTTGCTGCATAGAATGTCCATCCTTTTTGTCTTTGAGAAATGATGAACTAGTAGAGGAGACAACTTTCCTTTTCAGACTTTCATCACTGTGCTTGTCTTGAAAATTGTTTACATTTTCATGCTCGCCATAAGCGACATGTTTACCCTCTACTTGCTGCAATGATGGCTTAAAACAATGGCAATCATTCTTGAAACAGTTTTGGCATATATTCATTTGAGAACTTGGGATAAAGGTTCTTTTTAAATTTGCATCACATGCATTCAAAGATTTGAATTCTTCACCATTAAACTGTTCATATCCAAGACCAACATTCTTGGGTCGCTCCACAACTGAAATAGGTTCAACCATGCCTTGTGCATGCTTGCCCAAACCTTTGTCTTCTTGATAGCCCATCATAAACATTAATTTGGACCCCATACCTCTTGTATGTTTTTCAAAAGAACCAACACACTTTTCAATTGAGGGAATTGAAGACAAGTTTGAATGATTTACCTCATCCTCATGCATTTTCTTGGACAAAGCTTCTTGAGCTTGAAGGAGTTGTTTCTCCATGTCATGTAGTCTTTGGAGAATTATTTCCTTCTCATCCTTCATCGCCATCAATTGTGCATGAAGCTTAACACTTTCTCTTTGATCCTCAAGGAGAATCCGCACCATGTCCTTCACCTTTAGGAACTCATTCTTCATGTCATTATTGAAGAATTTTGTGAAGGGGAAACCTTCACTGGTGGAAGAAATTGACATTATGGAAATGGTCAATTAAACAAAAGAACTTCCAAATAAGAGTTCTCAAAGCTTTCAATCAGATGAAAAGCTTTAACCAAATGTCAAAAAAAAAACCCTTCTTATTCAAGCAACCTGGTAAGCATCAACACTTGCAAGACAGTAGAAGATCTTTGCACAAAACAATCAAAAAACCACTACACCAGAGATTGACTGAAAGAGCATTTATCTACTTTGCAATTGTATAACAAGAGCATTTCGAAGGCTTCCTGGCTCGTTTCAGGCTCTGTCTATATATTATTTGACTGCTTTTGATACAAAGAAACAACAACATAGCTCTGATACCAACTTGATCTGAATTTGAAACTACTTGAAAAAAGGTTTGCAAGGTATTCAATTCAGTATTAAACATGTTAAAAACATTCCCATGTCTTGTAGTAAAGAAACCAATGAAGTTTTCAGCTGTTCATGAACCATTCAAGCATAGCAGAAATATTTCCTTTGACTGTTTAACACATAAAAATGAATTTGTTCTGCAAAATAAATCAACCACATATGCAAAAGAAGTTGATGAAGCAGTTCATCCCTCCTGGGCTACGTCTGCTGGGTCCAAGGCTCCCAAATGGGTCAGCCCTCGTTTTGAGTAAAGGCTCAAAATGGAATTACAATTGAATATAAGTCTCTACAGGTGAAATAGACTGTAAAATCAGATTCAAGACACATGAATCCTTCAGGATTGACTGCTGGTTCACCTCCAATGGATACCTACAACCTGAAACAGTCCTCACAACACTGGGCCCTGGTGGCTCCTAGAACTTCCACGGCTCCAAACCCTGTGTAAATGACCTATGATGCCAAAAATACCTGTTCCAATGGCTTCAGCATGTCCAAAATACCCAAAATCAAAAAAAAATTCGTCCAAAACGGCCTTTCCTAGCCAAAGTTATGGCCATTTAATGGAAACTACCAGTTTCCCCTAAAAGGACTCCAGCGAACTTTAGTGGAGCTCCGCCAAATCTGGACGCCCGCCAAATTTGGCGCCACCGCCAAAAGTTCCGCCAACTGAACTGCAGTTAACTGACGGTAATTGCTGCATGTGACCATGTGGACGGGTATCCTCGGATTTCGTGCCCGGCGGTTAGCAGCTAACCCCCGGTTCCGGGGACGTGGTCATATGGTGGGGGAGGTCTGGCCCTTAAGGGTTGGCCCCCAAATTTCCTGCCCTGCAAATATTTAAACTTTATAATGATAATCCTTCACTCCTTTGACATGTACGCTCCCCATGGCGTAATGGTAAGTCGTATGAATATTTCAAAAAAAGTTCATGCGTTCGAATCTCAACCCTTCCAATAATTTTAAACAAAAGCATGACCCTTGCTTACGTCAGCTTGGTGCCACGTGGCGGCCTCCAGGCTTGCCACATGGCAGCCTATGATTGTCTGATAAAAAGGAATATTCCCAGGAATATTCTCGGAATATTTTTTTTTTTATTTTTTTTGAAAATTCAAAAATTAAGGGTCATTGGGCGATTTTATTTTTGCCATAACTTTCGCATACGGCGACCATTTTTCGAACCGTTTGCGGCGCCGGAATCGGGAGGACGAGCTCTATCCATTAATTCAGGTTCGAGCCAATTTTTAGCACTTTCAATTTTGAGCATTTTTCGACACTTGGGACATGAGCCCCTGATCACGCCTCCCCATTGGGAAGCTTTTGGACCCCAAAACCCTTCAACTACCTGTTAAAGAGGTGAGGGTACAGCGCCCTCACTCTGTTCACCTCCATCCACTTTGCCTTGTTCGGTTTGCTGCCTTTGAGACCAACTCGAACATAATCTACATTGCCCCTCCTTGAAGTGCGTGTCCTTCTGTCAAGGATTGTATCTTCTTTCAGCTCATCTAAATTTTCTGGCGAGAAATCTTCTATAGATGGCTGCTGAACATCGCTTTCATGATAAGTGATAAAAGGAGGTTCATACAAACGTAAGTTCTCCACATTAACAACAGAATACATTTGCATGTAGGAAGGCAAATCTAATTGAAAAGCATTATTTCCAACCTTCTTGAGGATTTTGAATGGACCATAATGAATAGGCTTCATCTTTTTACCTTCTCCTTGCATTCTTTCCTTACCAATGTACAGCCATACCTCATCCCCTTCTTGAAACTTGTGATCGAATCTATGCTTGTCGTGTCTTTCCTTGTACTTGCCTTGACTTTTCTCAAGCTGTTCTTGAATTCGCTGATGTATTTGCTGAATTCTTTCAATGAATGAACGAGCTTTGTCAACATCACTATGTCCTTCAATGGCGACATCTTTCTCAAGAATGAAATCAAGAGGCGATTTTGGCAAGTAACCAAAACAAGCTTCAAACGGTGAGGTGTTTGTGGAAGAGTGCTTGGCACGGTTGTAAGCATGTTGTATGTAGTGCAAATGTTCATCCCAAAGCTTGGGATGCTTGCTGCAATATCCTCTCAAGAGGTGCACAATGGTTCTGTTCACAACTTCAGTTTGTCCATCTGTTTGCGGATGGAAAGCAGTGCTTTTCTTCAACTTTGTGTCCATCATCTCCCATAGGTTGGACATAAAATTCCCCACAAATCTGGAGTCCTTGTCACTAATAATGGAAGTAGGCAAACCAAAGTGAATCCATACATGATTAAAAAATAATTCAGTAGTTTGTTCAGCAGTTATAGTTTTCTTACAAGCCATAAGTATACTCATTTTGCTGAAACGATCAACTACTACATATAAATAATCATGCTGCTTTCTAGATTTTGGCAAACCTCCTACAAAATCCATAGAGATGCTCTCCCATGGTCTAGAAGGTACCGGCACAGGAGTATACAAGCCAAGCTTCCTATTACTAGGCTTGTTGGTAGCACATAATGAACAACCTCTTATGAATCTTGAAACAGAATCTACCATGCGAGGCCAATAGCAATTCCTCTGTAGATGTGCAATTGTTTTGCTTACACCAAAATGGCCAGCAATAAGAGAAGAATGAGATTCTCTTTCAAAGATTCAAAAGCTTTTTGCTGCTTGCCTCCCCATTCGAAAGCACACTTCACACTTGTCACTGCATGCATAGGAGCTGCTATAGATGAGAAGTTAGAGATGAACTTCCTCCAATATTGAGCTGCACCCAAAAAACTTCTTACCTCTGTTATGGATTTGGGAGTAGGCCACTTCACGATAGCCTCAATCTTAGCAGGATCAATCCTCAAAGCACCTGCTCCTACTATGTGTCCCAAATAGACCAAAGAAGTCTTTCCAAATTCACACTTTGACATTTGAAGAGTTAACTGATTCTTCTTCAAAACATCAAGTACTTTGCTAACATGCATGATTAAAACAAAGTAATCAACCCTTCAAGTTAATCACACATACATGTTTAAAGTACAAGGAAATCATCATGATCCCTATGCTCATGCATATCATTCTCATGCATGTAGTTCATCTTTCAACTTTCTCTTAAGTACAATCAAAAGTACAATATCCTTGATCACCTGTACATGTACTTTCAAAGCTGAAAGGAATATAACTTTTGTTGCGATAGAGTGAGTCTCATACTCATCTTTTACCTTCCTGGCGAGATTTTTGCAACAACATAAAAAAAAACATGCATGCATCCAAAGTTTGTATGTACAAAAAGGAGTATGTCTTACTGTATCAAGAAGTTCATCCACTTCTTACCAAGCCACTTCAATGGCGATTTTTGTTGCAGCAACAGTTCTTCATGTGAATCTTCCACATCGATAATGGAATCCATAGATCCACTTGCGCCAATGTTTTTGTCCTCAAGCTGCATGTGCTTTGGACGAGTTGTTGGATGCAAGGTCCAACAATGAGAAACATGATGTCCTTTCTTTTGACAAAATTTGCAACTTTCAAGCACTTTCTGAGAAAGTTTTCTTTGCCTCATCTGCTTCTTGTGTGTTTTCTTTCTCAACCAGCATCTTGAAGCAACATGGTTAAATCCACCACAAAATGTGCAACAAAAATTCCTCTTTTGCTGCATAGAATGTCCATCCTTTTTGTCTTTGAGAAACGATGAACTAGTAGAGGAGACAACTTTCCTTTTCAGACTTTCATCACTGTGCTTGTCTTGAAAATTGTTTACATTTGCATGTTCGCCATAAGCGACATGTTTACCCTCTACTTGCTGCAATGATGGCTTAAAACAATGGCAATCATTCTTGAAACAGTTTTGGCATATATTCATTTGAGAACTTGGGATAAAGGTTCTTTTTAAATTTGCATTACACGCATTCAAAGATTTGAATTCTTCACCATTAAACTATTCATATCCAAGACCAACATTCTTGGGTCGCTCCACAACTGAAATAGGTTCAACCATGCCTTGTGCATGCTTTCCCAAACCTTTGCCTTCTTGATAGCCCATCTTAAACATTAATTTGGACCCCATACCTCTTGTATGTTTCTCAAAAGAACCAACACACTTTTCAATTGAGGAAATTGAAGACAAGTTTGAATGATTTACCTCATCCTCATGCATTTTCTTGGACAAAGCTTCTTAAGCTTGAAGGAGTTGTTTCTCCATGTCATGCAGTCTTTGGAGAATTATTTCCTTCTCATCCTTCATCGCCATCAATTGTGCATGAAGCTTAACACTTTCCCTTTGATCCTCAAGGAGAATCTGCACCATGTCCTTTGCCTTTAGGAACTCATTCTTCATGTCATAATTGAAGAATTTTGTGAAGGGGAAACCTTTACTTGTGGAAGAAGTTGACATTATGGAAATGGTCAATTAAACAAGAGAAACTTCCAAATAAGGGTTCTCAAAGCTTTCAATCAAATGACAAGCTTTTACCAATTGTCAAACAACAACCCTTTCTTATTCAAGCAACCTGGTAGCATCAACACTTGCAAGACAGTTAGAAGCTCTTTGCACAAAAACAATCAAAAGACAACTACACCAGAGATTTACTGAAAGAGCATTTATCTACTTTGCAATTGTATAACAAGAGCATTTCGAAGGCTTCCTGGCTCGTTTCAGGCTCTGTCTATAGCTTATTTGACTGCTTTTGATACAAAGAAACAACAACATAGCTTTGATACCAACTTGATCTGAATTTGAAACTACTTGAAAATGGTTTGCAAGGTATTCAATTCAGTATTAAACATGTTTAAAACATTCCCATGTCTTGCAGTAAAAAAACAAATGAAGTTTTCAGTTGTTCATGATCCATTCAAGCATAGCAGAAATATTTCATTTTACTGTTTAACACATCAAAACGAATTTGTTCTGCAAAATAAATCAACCACAGATGCAAAATAAGTTGATGAAGTAGTTCACCCCTCCTGGGCTACGTCTGCTGGGTCCAAGGCTCCCAAATGGGTCAGCCCTCATTTTGATTAAATGATCAAAATGAAATTACAGCTGAATAGAAGTCTCTACAGGTAAAATAGACTGTAAAAGTGGATTCAGAACACATGAATCCTTCAGGATTGACTGTTGGTTCACCTCCAATGGATACCTGCAACCTGAAACAGTTCTCACAATACTGGGCCCTAGTGGCTCCTAGAACTTTCACGGCTCCAAAAACCTGTGTAAATGACCTCTGATGGCTGAAATACCTATGCCAATGGCTTCAGAACACCCAAAATACCCAAAATCAAAAATAAATTCGTCCAAAACGAACTTTCCTAGCCAAAGTTATGGCCATTTAATGGAAACTGCCAGTTTCCCCTAAAAAGACTCCAGCTAACTTTAGTGGAGCTCCGCCAAATCTGGACGCCTGCCAAATCTGGACGCCTGCCAAATTTGGCGCCACTGCCAAAAGTCCTGCCAATCATGCCTTAACCGCCAGCTCAATTTATGCATGTGACCACGTTGCAGTTGCTTGGCGGTTAGCATCGGATTTCGTGCCTGGTTATATGTTGGCCCTTGGTTCTGGGCATGTGGTCATATGAATGGGAGGGTTGGCCCTCCAACTTTTCCCACCTTCTGTAATTTAAATTTTAAATAGAAAATGGCCTGTGCTTTGTATATGGTAGGTCAGGTGTTCGAATCACCAACCCACCAAACTTTTGAACTATGCCCATAACACATACGCCCAACTTTGCTGACGTCGGCTTGGGGCCACGTGGCAGCCTCCAGGCTTGCCACGTGGCAGCCTCTGATTGGTCCATTCCCACAGAATATTTTGTGGAATATTCCAAGGAATATTCTGTGGAATATTCCTTTTTTAATTTTTTTTTTTTAAAATTCAAATTTTAAAGGTCATTGGGCAATTTTGTTTGTGCCATAACTTTCACATACGGCGACCATTTTTCGAATCGTTTGCGGCACCAGAATCGAGAGGACAAGCTCTATCCGTTCATTCAGGTTTGAGACAATTTTGAGCACTTTAAATTTTGAGAATTTTTCGACACTTGGGACATGAGCCCCTGATTAATTGTAAATGCAAGAAGCAAGGCATTGCATTTCATACATTGTATTTGGACATTTGGATATGTCGAGACATGACTGTCTTGTACAAATATTTAGTTGTTCGTCTATACTTATTACCAATGATGCATTTGAAGTGTATATAATCCTTGAAAAGCTACTTTTTGCAGTCTAATCGGGATAAACCTTAGTAGTGTGGTGGATTAATGATATGTCACTTTATTTTTGGGTTAAAGTTGATAGAAATTTCTCTTGGATGTGATTAAGAGTTTGTTGTAGGTTTTGAAGGTATAAATCCTTTTGATATATATATTTCATTATTTTCTAATTATACTTCTTGCTTTTGTTGCTGTAACTTGCTATGGTAGTACAATTTTGATGGAAGATTAGATCTTGTGAATTTTGTGAAGCTTCCCTAGGAGACATGACTTTAAGTTTATCTTCACATTAGCCCTTATGTCTGTGCATAATGGAATTTTGGGTATATTTCCTTTTGAATGATTTTCTGCAATGTCCTTTATACTCAAGATCTATGAGGTCTTTATAATATTGGACACAAATATTTTGATATATCTGCAGAGGCTTTCTAGTTTGGTTAAAATATGTTCATGGCATCAATTTCAGAATAGATAATGAGCCTTTCAAGGTTGACCTCTATGAATACCCTTCTATTTCGTTGAAACTTTAATGTACATTTTAATGAGATGAAACATAGTGATTAGTAATGTCCTCTAAATTGTGAGCATCAATGAATCACCTACTTTCAAATCACATATAATTTATGTTACATTTTATGAATGTATGTTTTGGTTTCTTACATAATGCAATGGAAGGTTTCACAAAAAATATTGTCGACATGATGAAAAGTGAAGGGTTTTTTGAATCACAAGGTGGGCCAATTATTATGACTCGGGTATACTTTGATCCCTCCTGGTAAAATGCGATAAATTTTGATTGTTAGTTGATGAGCCTCATCATTGGGTAATTATATGGGCCTTAATTCACCTCCTAGCTTATTCAAACCAACTCTTCTCACAACTTATTACATGTTTTGAGTATATTTTGTTTAATGAGATTACTTAAAGTGAGATATTATGCCTAGTGGACTAATATGCATTGAATGTAGGTTTGGAAGAGAAAGTTAAGGAATTTTGGAAAGACTAAGGTTTGGAACTTGAATGGGACAAGGGAGAGAGATTGTAGGAGGTAAATCCTCCTCATTTACTCCTCCCCCATTTGAGTATTCCTCCATTAATTCCACCAGCTCAGAGTGCAAGTAGCCAAGTCATGAAGATTAGAAGGCAGTCGAGTAAGTGATAGTTAAAGAGTTAGTTCATCCCGAGTTTGGGAGCGGAGACTCCCAAAATTTAAGGAAGTCATTGGGGATTTCAGTTGTATAAGTAGAGAATTCTAGAGCCTCATTAGGATTCAAACTTTTATTGTAAAAACTCTAGTTATTTTCAAGCTCTAGACTTGTGGAAGACTTTGATGTAATTTTATGTTATGGCAATAAAGATGAGGTTTTTCTTGATTCAGTACTGAGTTAAATCAGAGGGCTAAATCTCTTGGGTTACAACACAACCATAACAGCAAAGGCTCCTCTTCTTGTATCTATATGCTTAGCTTAGTTTCATAGATTCATAGTTAAATTGTCTTTAGAAGTATTTCATTGCAAGTAGTGTAGATTTGATTAATTGTTTATTAGTTTGCTTCCATTTGTGCCTTACTTCAGTAGCAGGTTAGAAGGGAAATAAGAAGCACCACAAAGTTGTGAGTGGGTGCCTTGGCCTCACTTCTTGCTTCTAGGATCATGATTTGAGGAAAAGACCCTTATGCAGCCCCGAAAAGACAGATTTCCATTTCTTTCATAAGATTTAGAGATTATTGTACTTAAACTAGCAATTGATTCATTTTTCAAAGTAGGATTTCATTGAAATCTCTTCTATCTTCATTATTTTAGTAGATCTCATCCATGATTCCATTTTATTTAGCAATTTCTTCATGCATAAGGTAGATAGTTAGATCATTAAATTCTTCTTTTCTAGCTCATGAGAATTCTTCTTGTTTTCATAAATTTTTGGAAATTACATATGTTTGATGTAGAGCAAGTGCTTCAGAAGTAGAAAGGGATCTCATAGCATGAAACCACCTTCAATCTTCATCCACCCATAGGAATTCCTTGTTTTCATCATTTTACATAGAAAGTTCCTCAAGTGTTTTGAGCGAATCCAACCATCTCCTAAACTTGGTTTTGGCTTCTGAGTGATCCTAGGCCTTTTCTCACTCCATTTCACCCATCGACCACCTTCCCTAAGCCTTCCATCACCTCCAACACCCATCATTTTTCTCACGGCTGTATCTTGTAGAATTACAGGGAATCCTGTAGGTTTCTAGTACATCCTGTAGGTTTTCTTGTAGTGGCCTGTTTTGAGGCCGAATTGAGGGAAAACCTCTCAAAATCCTCCCAAGGTCACCCAAGAGTCTCCCAAACCTTCCAACCATCTCCTAAACTTTCCAGCATCCACTAGCATCCCTAAACCATTTGCCACATCACCAAAAGAGATTAGTTTGCACACTTGATTTTTCATGAAAAACATAAAAAGACAAAACAGATTTATTACAATCCTTTACATGCATAATAGTGATGTTTTATGTTTTTGACTTCCATGCTTAGGACAATAACATCTTTTTCATGTTAATTTAGCATTATTACAAAGCATATCTCTTAGCATTTAATTAGGAAATAGTGTGCCTTAGCATTGAATTTCAGTCTTTTTCATTATTGCAATAGATCAACTCTCTCTTAGAGTAGATTTCTATTTTTTTCATCAAGAAACCAAGATTCCTCCGAAACCATAGAAGTCTGGCTTGGAAACCCTAGTGGTCTCTCTCCAGCTGAATAGTGACAAAAGGCAGAACCATCACTTTTGCTTGTGTATACAACATTGTCACCTCCAAGTTTGTACAAACCCCAGGTTGATAAAGTAAAGCTGGTAGCCCAAGATTTGCAGCATTCTTGCTACAATATTGGTGCTCATCAGTAGTCACTTGCTTGATTCATTAATTTTGCAGAAATGAGTGATCTAGCATGAATAGTTTGAACTTTGTATATGCTCATCATTCAAATTTTTAATATTATGACCAAGGACAAAGTATTCTTACAGGTAGAAAATGAATATAAACCTGAAGAATGGAGTATGACTATGACGAAGTGCAATATATTAATTGGGCTGCTAAGATGGATGTGGGAATTGATATGGGTGTACCCTGGGTTATGTGCAAACAATATGATGCACCAAACCCTGTCGTAAGCTCTGTTATCAATACCCACTTATATGTTTATATCATAATATCTTCATCTGGGAACTTGGTGGCCCCTGTCTCATGATGAACTTTTCCAATTGTATTATTGTATGAAAATGTTGCATTAGTTAAATCAATATTTAGCTTTGCATATTCACTTTGTCTAAAGAGGTCTTTGACTAATTGTTGGTGCTACAATATTTGTTCTATTAAGTAATATAGGGGAAGAGTTGAACACATGTAGTTTATATTAATAATATGTCTGCCATTTTTCATTTTGATGGATCACTACTTTTGAGTGTATTGAAAGAGGGATAGTTCCATGTAATATATTGTGGGGTTGTTAGGGTCCTACATTATGTTTTTATTTTTCTTGTAATAATCCATGTAGTGATATCTGAGCTTCCATAGTTTTACCTTATTTCTTGTTTAGTTTTGTAACAGATAAACACTTGGAATGGTTTCTGTTATGACAACTTTGTACCTAACAAGCCTTAGAAGCCAACAACATGGATGAAAGCCTGGAGTGGCTGGTACTGAGATTATTTTGAACTTTCTTTCAGATGATTGAATAACAACTTTCATTACTTCACATGAAAATTAATTTTGAAATGCATGCTGAAATAAACTGACATCATGAAGATTCTACATTCTGCAGTAAAAACAATTTTGCAACAAACTGAAAAATGAAAATATGCAACAATGTTTATAGTTCGTGGTGAATGTAATTTTTACGTATAGTAATTTGAAAGATTGTCTCTAGTTTTCTAGGTATACTGAATTTGGAGGAGTATCTCCTCATAGACCAGTGGAATATTTGGCCTTGCAGTTGCTCGCTTTTTATTAAAGGGTGGATCTTTTGTAAACTACTACATGGTAGGATTTTCACATTAACAATTGGATTACCCTAGCATGTGATATTTCATATACAAAAGTTTTGACTAAATTATGTATGATTCGGATTTGTTTCTATTGCAGTACCATGGAGGAACAAATTTTGGTCATACAACAAGAGGGCCTTTCATTACAGCCTATTATGACTATGATGCACCCATATATGAATATGGTATGTTATATCTTGGATGTGATATATTTTCTACAATTTTCACTTGAATTTGTCTCACAGCATTGCAAAGTTGAGAGAAGTGTTTTCAGGAGTTGAATTTCATCCTCAGGAAATCTATCAAGTTATCTATTTATTTGGCAAGGGAATTGACCTAATTATGCATCAAACTGACCAACACCAAAGATCCCATCCCCCACTACAGTTTTGTGCACTATTATAAAGCCATTTGCACTACAAGTATTATTCTGTGGAGCCTTAGACTTTGTTACATGTTGTGACTTGGTTCTCCTATCCATAAAACTAGGAGCAAATAAGGGTTTTATTTTATGGTGATTCATGTTTGTCTCTTGGATGTTTCACATGAAATAGAAGTTATTGTCATGGCATAGGGACCCATGGCAAGCTCAGTAAAGACAAGAGTCACCACCTTTGACCCATCTACTTGGGTACAATAATTTCCATGTGAAGGAACATCTAAATGAGTTCTAGATTCCACATCAAACCGAGAAAAAGTTGAAGTCACCAAGTTGGCACCATCACAATGAAAATAAGAGTCTTTAAGTGAGGAACATTCTCCACTTGATGTAAATGAATGATTTTTATCATCTTGAGATGAAATAGAACTAGTCTTAACTTGCATCTCTGTACACGATGGGTATCCAACATACATGTATTGTTGATTCTGATTATGGTTCATATTTTCACAACCCTGCCTTGCCCTACCTTGCCATGTGTGTAAGCATTAATCCTTGTCTTGTGAGGTGAATGTAATTTACTTCAACTACTTGTGCAATGTAGGAGAGATGGATGATTTAAGTGCAAAAATTTTAGGCCACTAAAATGTTTTTCTTAGTTTTAGTAATTCTCTTTCAGGAGTCAACATTTGTATTATTATGTTTCATAGTGAACTTAGGAGAACCTTGAGTCCCTCCATAATACAATGGCTAATATATTCTTTTCCGTGTCTTATAGCATTTGAGTGATGTCATGTAAAATGGAAGTTGTCTCGTGGTTGAAATTAGTGAGAAAAATTTCGTAGCATCATGTCTTGGGGATATGCAAACTGATGTGCAATCCCAAAAGCAACCTGAAGAAGAAGTAAAAAAGCAGAGAAGGCATTGTGGCTTGATAGGAATGAGGATAACACAAAGAAATCAAGAATGCTCAAATTTCCTTAATGTTAGGCGAGTTGTCAAAGATTCAAGACGGTCCCAGTTTTTTAATCGAGGAAATGGATTAAAGAATGTTGAAGCCCTATCTCTGAGAAAGAATTTTCCTTCCCATCCTTTGACAAGAGTCAAAAGGTTGTATATCCATGATGACAAAAGATATGGAATATTCAATGGCATTCAAAATGGAAAATGTGATGATGTCAAAATGTTCAAGCGTGGAGATTCAACGGAAGCCATGGAGCGAAGGATAAAAACACATGAGATTGAGTTACTGGTATATCGTTATGTGTTAAAGGCCTTTTATGCTCAGAATCCAAGTTCCTTAAGCTTGGAATATCATTTTTTTCTTTCCAGCCTCCGTACTCAATTGCACACTACGAGCGATGAAAATACATTCGAATTGAAAAGAGTCGCTTCTCAGTCCTAATGTCAGATGTTCGCATCTTGTAAAAATATATTTTATGGATATATCAAAAACAAGGAGACAAAACATTCTTAGGTCTCCAGTCAAAGCAATTGAGCTTTCAAACTATTGGTTAATAATAAAGCTAAGTACATTCAGATAATTGGACTCTAAATGTGAAGCTTTTGTTTGGCCTTTTATTTGACATGATTTCAAGATGTCAATAATTCAATTGAATTTCTTGTTGTTTCTTAAAGAGTGGAATGGAGATGCACATTTTCACTTGAAGTATACCAAGAAAATTAAGTCATATCTCTAGCATAAAAAGATATCCATTCTTTGGGAAAAAAATTTAGAGGCTTAGAATCTCAAAAGTGAGGGAGGTTAGCAGAAAATTCCTAAAGAAATTGTTGGATACCTATACCAATAGGTTTCATATTTCATGATTGGAAAATTCAAATGCCAAATATGCTCTGCTTTGCTGGTGCAAAGATCCCATATTTTCAAGGAAAGGCAAGGTGTGTACATGCCTTCATCTCTTTTAAATTCTAATGGATGTTCCAACAGTCTAATCTGGATCATGCCATGTTTCAATTTTCTGTTGTAGAATAGAGAAAGAAATCTGTCCAAACTCTTTAATCTTGGCAGATCAGTAGCTAGGAAGAGAAACTAAGGTTCCCAACTGCTTAATATGGGGCCTTGGAAGAAATAAGGGTAGTGCTAGATAGGAAGTCAAAGGAAAAAGCCAATGGAAAAGAAAAGGCACATAAAGGGTCTGTAAGTCCAAGTGCACCCTCCAAGAAGAAACAA
>APFE030495660.1:0-13008 GCA_000404065.3 Pinus taeda | reverse complement strand
ATTTAACGCTGCATTCCAAATGAATAAGTTGTTCCCCGGATTAGTATTAGTTTCCTTATTTTTGTCAATAGAATAAGCTAGTTGCCTATCACTTAAGCAATCTATTCATCACCCATCCATCCCTTTTATTTCATTATTGGGAAAATGGTCCCGTTATCTCCAGTCGGAGCCACCATTCCAAACAGAAAAGGAGCTGTACCAAGGTTCGGACTGGGTGGTTATCCCCCAATGTTGTGGCAGCGATTTCCGAGGCCTCAACATTTCTGGCGCTAGAAGGAGGGCCATCTACTATGAGTGGCAACTAAGCCAACACCTACAAAACATTCAAAGAGTAACTCACCCTCCACCTCTCCTCGAACATCTCATTCGCATTCTGAATCTCCAGTATCCAGACGAGACAAAGAGGAATCAACCACTACTGCTCAATTACATCATACTTCAGAACACTTTAGTCTGGAGTCCCCTGAAGTTGAATCCATCATCCAGAAACTTCAAGGCTTCTCAATTTCCCCTCCTAGATCTGAAGTATCACAAGGCAGTCAGACTTCGCAATTTCGCTTACCCCCTCACCTTACTAGACTCCAAAGTGAAAAGCTAGGTATTGAACCACCTGAATTTCCTTTACCCGAAAGGAAAAGGATCAAAAATACCGCTGAAGGCTCTGGTGGCGAAACCCTTTCCCCATCATCTTCCATTTCATCATCACCTGTGCGAAGTCACACACCCACTTCACCACTTCATATAGTTGTTCACCAAGGGACTTCATCTCAAGCATCGCCATCTTTTCAGTCTGTACTTCCACCTCCCCCTCAAGCACCTAGAACCCCACAAGCAATCGTTGGTAATCCTAAAATGGCCCAAAGACCATGGAGAAGTCTTGGTGCGGTTACCATGCCCACACCTTTACATCCTTTACCCGATTACCCTGAAAAATGGTTACCCAAATTCAATCCAGATGCTAGAACTTCTGCAGAAGAACATATTAACAATTTTATGCTGTCAGTCAATCTAAAGGGAGTCACTGAAGAAGATGTGGTAGTAAGATTGTTTCCCTATTCATTACAAGGATCTGCAGGGTCTTGGTATTTTTCCTTGCCCTCTGGATCCATCACAAGTTAGAATATCTTCCAAGAACAGTTTCTCACCAAATACGGTGATGACAGATCCTTAGCTACACTTGTCCATGATCTTTCAAATTTAAGGATCGAGTCGAGAGAACCCATCAAGGAGTTCAACTCTAGATTTAACAAACTCTTGAACAAGATCTCCACTGATGATAAGCCAAGCGAACAAGTTAGACGTGAGTGGTATATCACCGCTTTGCCTTCAAACATTGCCATATTTGTTGATAGGGCCAAACAACCCACATTAGCCGAAAACATGAAGGAAGCACTTGTTGTAGAAAAAAGTGTAATCGCCTTAGAAAAGAAAACTGCCTTGGAAGAAAGAAAATCTAAAAAAGTCTCCTTTAAAGATGACTCTAAGAAAAAGAATACTAAGGATCCATATGACATGGAGGGCCTTCAAAAATTCCTTAAAACTATATCGAACGAAATGGTTGAGATCAAGAAACAAGTATCAGAATCCTCAACGAAGAAACCATATAGGAATTTCAAGAAACCCGAGTCCAAACCTCCAAATGTTATATCATATGCAGACTCGGATCTTAAGGAAGAAGAAGAGGAAGAAACAGTTAGACCATCCAAAGGAGAAGCAGGGGAAATAATTGAATTTAATGGAATGTGGGACTTTATACTCCCTAATTCCGATACTGATGCCGAACAAGAAGCCTTTCCTGTCACTACAAGGAGTAAAGGTACTCCCGAACCTGTTTAAACTAATCCAAAGAAAAGGAGTGCTGGAACCAATACTGTAAAGGAAAAGGTACCTGTTAGAAAGCCAGCCGCAATAGTATCGAACAATCAGCCATCATCCTCTACTACACCTTCACCATATAAAACTTTGGTAGTTTCTGATTCGATGGATCACAACATTGTTGATGACATGAAGAAAACTAAGGCAAACATCACTATGTTTGAACTTAGTAAATTAAAACATCAGCAAAAATTACTACTCAAAGAACTTAACACTGTCCCTTCTTCACCTCTTCCCACCAGTAAAGCTGCAAGAGACTCAGGACAACCCCCTACTGGTGGAGTTGAGGCAACCGACACAATTCTGAAAGGAGATAGATCAAACTCCCATACCCCCCCTTTCCTCCTGACTTATGAAATTTATAATCGAAATCTGCACAACTGCTTAATTGATTCTGGGGCATCTTCGAATATAATGGCAGCTTCAGTTTGCTCCAAACTGAATATAGAACCCTAGAAGTCTTCTATTCACATTGTGCAGTTAGATAGAACTAAATTTCAAGTTCTAGGGGAAATAAATTCTGTAACAATCAAGTTATCGACAGATCCAAGGATTGTCCAAAGGATTGATATTCTAGTCGTCGATATACCTAAATTCTATGGGTTAATTTTAAGCAGGGATTGGTCAGAAAAACTACATGGGTATATTTATACCGATTCGTCACATATGTGGCTCCCCTATAAGGGCAAGCCCAATCAAATAAAGATTGATCGAGAGAAACATATGACCCACACTGTTACAAAATTTGAACAAGAAAATCAGCCAGTCGCGTTCAACAATAATATCCTAGGCAACTATTCTTCATAGTCATTTTTCGGCAATTATATTGCCCAGCCATCCCCTTTCTCAGTCGACAATTTCGCATCACAGATCGAAAACTTTTCATAGACCGACAGGTCTAAATGCATTAATGTGACTGAGAATGTTGTAACAAAAACTGTAGATAATTCATTATTTTGGTCTTTATATTTTGATGGATCTAAGTCCAGCGAAGGATCAGGAGCAGGATGCATTTTGGTCAGCCCGCAAGGAGAAAAAACAATGTTGTCCTGTAGATTATAATTTGAATGCACGAATAACACAGCCAAGTACGAAGCGCTTGTCCAAGGATTGTATAAAGCAATCGGCCTCAAAGTTCAGTACTTAAAGGTCTTTGGCGACTCTGAGATTATTGTCAAGAAGGTAAGAAATACAATCCATTGTCTTTCGAACCATCTTAAGCATTATCAATCGCTGGTACAAGAACTCACCTCCCATCTTTTAGCATTCAATATATCTTCCATTCCTAGGGCACAGAACTCCGCAGCTGATTTGCTGGCCAATGTCGCTTCCATGCTGCTCCCTTCCGAAGACTATAGTCCAGATAGGTTTTCAGTAGAATTACTTTTTAGTCCATCCATTCCAGATAATGTAACCAATTGGAGAGTGTTTAACCACGACGAAGAAATTTTACAATTTCTGACCTCTGAAAAATCCTATGACAATCAAATCATTGAGGAAGATGAGCATGATACTCAAATACAAGGTAAACATGAGGAAAATTAAATCCCTAAGCGCGTAGTGAAGCTTGAAGACCTTTACGATATTAAAGACAGGTTCAAACCTGTATATAATACAAAGCTTCAGAGCTCTACCTTAAGGTTTGAATTAATAAACCTTGGCATCGAACAAAATCCTCAAAACATTAATTTAGGATTGGGACTTTCTATAGAGGAAAAGGAAGAATTTATTAGTCTGTTACGAAAGAATAAACATGTATTTGCTTGGAGATATGGTGATCTAAAAACGTATGACACATCTATTATTCAGCACACTATCCCAATTCTTCCCGAGCAAAAACCAATTCAACAAAAATTGAGAAAAATACATCCAAACCTAGAGGGTCAAATAAAGTCGGAACTCAACAAACTCTTGAAAGCTAAGTTTATTTTTCCCGTACGACACTCGAATTGGGACTCCAATATGGTACCAGTCAGAAAGAAGAATGGCGACATAAGGATTTCTATTGATTTCAGGAATTTAAATAAGGCAAGTCTAAAAGATAATTTCCCATTACCCACTATGGAGCAGATACTCCAATCAGTGGCTAGCTCTGAGTTAATGTCCTTCTTGGACGGATTTTCAGGGTATAATCAAATTCTGGTTCACCCTGATGACCGACTCAAAACCACCTTTAGAACAAAGTGGGGATCATATGCTTATCATAAAATGCCTTTTGGACTTATTAATGCAGTAGCCACTTTCCAAAGGGCGATGGATATCGCTTTCAAAGGGTTAATTAATAGAACAATAGTTGTCTATTTATATGACATCACTGTATTTTCAAGAGAGAGATCCAATCACTTGCACGATTTGAATCGGATCTTCCAACGCTGTAAGAAATACGGTATTTCTCTAAACCCTAAGAAATCTTTCTTCGCTCTTGATCAAGGTAAGCTCCTAGGCTTTATTGTATCTAAAGATTGAATCTATATCGACCCAGATAGGATTAATGAAATTTCTGAAATCCCTTTTCCTCATAATAAGAAATCCATGCAGTAATTCTTAGGCCAAATTAATTTTGTAAAAAGATTCGTTCCAGATTTTTCTCAAATTATTTTACCACTTCAAACTATGATTAAGAAAAGTTCAGTCTTCAAATGGGGAGTGCCAGAAAAGGAAGCATTTGAACTAATCAAGAAGTCAATAATCAATGCCCCAGCTCTAAATACCCCAAATTTTTCTAATCATTTTACATTATATACCATCGCATCCGATTCCTCTTACGCTGCAGTACTTACACAGATCAATGATCACAATTTGGAAGAACCGATTTCATTCTATAGCTCAAATCTTCAAGGTGCGGAATTAAACTATTCTGAAGTAGAAAAACAAGCCTTTGCTGTATATAAAGCGATTAAACATTACAGACCTTTCCTGTTGAAAGCCCATACAAAGGTTATAGTTCCTTTCTCCTCAGTTAGAAAACTGTTAATCCAGAGAGAACTGGGAGAAAAAAGGGCAAATTGGGTAACATCACTTCAGGAATATGACCTAGAAATAAAGCCAGCAAAGATTGTTAGAGGTCAAGGTTTTTGCAGGTTATTGGCAGGCGCATCCAACATTCCAGAATCAAGCGATACAGATCAACCTGAAACCATCAATCAGGTAAGTGTCATTGATTCTGAATCACAGTATGTTGATTTAATATTTTACTTGAAAAATGGATATGCACCTCCCAACTTGTCCTACAAAAATAAAAGGGCCATAAGATTGAAAGAATTTTTTTTTACCATTATTGATGATGTTCTGTTTAGGAAAAATTATGATTCCGTTTTACTAAGATTCCTTGAAAAACTGGAAGCACAAAGGGTCTTGTAGGAATTGCATGACAAACCAGCAGGAGGCCACTTCAGAGCTGATACAACAGCTCACAAAGTCATCCATGCTGGATATTACTGGCCCACTCTGTTTAGAGATGCTCATGAATATGTGAGGAAATGCCCAAGTTGTCAAATTTCAAGTGGGAGACTAAAGAAATCAACCTTTCCTCTGCAACCGGTCAACATTGAACAGCCATTTGAGCAATGGGGATTGGACATTGTTGGAGAAATTCCTCCTAATTCTTCCAAACAGCACAAGTATATCCTTACTGCTACTGATTACTTTACCAAGTGGGTTGAAGCAATTCCACTAAAGACAACAAACTCTGAATCCATCATTGAATTCATAGATCAATTCATCATTACCAGGTTTAGTGTCCCGAATGCTCTTGTTTTTTATAATGCATCTCACTTTTCAGGCAATGTTATGTTTGATTTCATAATGAAAAGAGGTTTCAAGCTCAAATATTCTGACAACTATTATCCTCAGGGTAACGGTTTGGCAGAATCTACAAACAAAAACCTTATTAAAATTATCAAACGAACTATCGAACATAATCACAAGACCTGGCACAAATCTTTAATATTTGCACTATGGGCTGACAGGATAACGCAAAAGGCTTCTATAGGTTCTTCCCCATTTAAACTCGTTTATGGAAAAGAAGCTGTACTGCCAACAAATCTTATTCTTCCTTCTCTAGCTCTAGTTCAATTTATTGAAGAAAATCCTTCTTCTTCTTTACAACTTAGGCATGACCAAATCTTGAAATTAGAAGAAGAAAGAGAAAAAGCCAAGATTATTCATGTGAAACATCAGCAGATCATCAAGTCATCATTTGATTCAATCTCATCTCGTTCTAAGCAATTCCAAGTTGGTGATTTAGTCCTGAAATGGGACAAAACCCATGAAGATAAAGGGAAACATACCAAATTTCAGAAAATGTGGCTTAGACCGTTTCAGATCTGTGAAAAGATAGGCCATTCGACCTTCATGCTACAAGATTTGTCAGGGTTGAAAGATTCTCTCCCTGTTAATGGCCTAGTCCTAAAGAAAATTTTCAACTGAGGAGGTAACCCCTTCTCCTTTTAAATAGCATTTTTATAGTTTGCAGCAAAATTAGAAAATAAAACTGTAAGGCAGTTTCTATTTGACCTTTGTTGTATTTAAAGAGTTTCTCAGAAACAAGCAATGCGATATTTACTTTTAAATAAATAGAAGTATTAAACAAAAGGAATAATTTCTAGGAAATTAGTTATAATTGCATTCTGAAATTACAAAACAATCCAAGTGAACTCCTCTTGAAGTTTATAAATCTTGTAAATAATTTTAGATTTTTCAAATTGGCTATAAAAGGTTATCAATATTAAAATAGAAGCTAATGCAAGTTCAACATCTCAAACTCTTACCTTGTCATCCATCCTACCTTAAGGAGGAAAATTGTCTATCCTATCTTACCTAAGTTCATGATTATTCAGGATGAAATTCCAAGAATACTAGATATAAAAGTTGAGAGGTCTTATTACAAGCTTTCTTACCATGTTCATAGGGAAATAGTTTAGCCGAGATTACTAACACTGCATACCAAAATAGGGTAATGGCTTCAATTGTAAGACAAGGGGTCTCATCACGAGCTAGCTTGTTCGGTTAGATTACTACCAATGAGTGGCATTGTCAATCAACTGGCCACCACACCAGGGCAATGACTTTTTATCTTACAGAATACAGAAAAAGAAAACAAAACAAAATATGAAAAAACATATTTTGAATTCATTCTGTTAATCATGCTCTGAAGTGAATAGGACAATAGACAATGATATGGTTAAAAGGTATCCCTAACGAGACTATGAACGTTTGCTGGAAGCAGAGGCTCTACCTATGGCAAAGGAGTTCATTTTAATAGTTGATTTGGAAAAGTTTCCTATTTTATCAATATCAACCAATAAGTGCCAATTTAGAAATCTGGAATGTATCTATTTTCAATAAGAGAGGAAGTTAGCAAAGAAAGTTTTGTTTCCTTAGAATGCAACGATATCTAGTTATATTAGAATTTTTCCTTCTGAATAAAATTTCTATTGTGAAAAAGTTTAAGTATTTTTATACTGTTAAGAGATAACTATTTCTTCCAGCGAATCGCCAATTCTTGTGCCCTACAACAACCCCCCATTTCATATCATTAAAATTCCAAAAACTATAATGTGAAATGGGTCCCTTTTTAATGTTTGTTTCAAATTGGTATCAATTTAGAGTTCTATTTCAAAAAAAGGCTCGGATAAAAGAAAAATCATTAAAAAGCCTTTTTAATAAAACCAATCGATAAACCCCAACATAAAACAATTTACCTTTATCATTGCGATAAAGCGATCGCAAGATCGCATATCACAATGACAAAGAAAGCTCAACTTAAGGGACATCTTTGTTTTCGCCAATGCGAAATCGGCAATCGGCAATCGGCGATAACGTTTAAAGCACAACTAAGCTCCCCCTCGTCCGATGCGATGCGATATCGCTATCGGTGATCGACAACTTACCATGCCCTCATCCTAAGCGGCCCTACCAGCTATGCCCGATGCGATGTGATATCGTTATCGGCAATCGGGGATTCCAAACAAAACCAATACAATAACTTAGCATTTCCCGATGCCCGATTGCATAAAAGGTAAAATAGCACAGTTTTCAAAGTAACAGTCATAAAGGCGGTTTAATATGATTTATTTGTAATTAAGGCCATATCCTTTGGAAAATCCGCTCGTCCGCGTTCAAACCGCCAAATCACCCTAAGCATGCTTCGAATAAATCATTCAGCCATAATTGAAGCAACTGGAATTAATGAGATTGACAGGCCGTAACGACCATTTAATGAAAATAGCAGGCTTGAAGGCTATCCACGTATTTGATTATAAGGCCACCTTAAGTCAATTAATCACTGTGAATGCACCAAGATATATATATATTTCATTATGTTCAATTCACGTTATTGTTGCATGTGTTGCGCTTATCTTTCACTCTGCGCAAAATTCTTCCATAGAAACAGAAGAAAGTGGAATGGGAAAGAAATCCAAGAAGACTACAATGCCTACTGCTCCGCCAGCCGTAGGGCTAGCTGTCGCTGATCCAATTGGAAAGAATAAAGGGCTGATATCAGATAAAACATGCTTAGGACTCACCAGGACCACTTGGCAAGGGACTTATAATTTGATTGAAGCAGAAGGGCCAATGGTGATCGAAGTAGAAATTTTATGTGATAATACCCACAAATCTGATGCCAATTTAAAGGACTTGGATGACTCCTTCCTTCACAGAATAGCGGCTCGGGAACAGGCTCTTCCTTACATGGATGTGGTAAGGTGGGCAATCGAAGAGCTCCCAATTATCAATAGACTGTTTGAAACTGCGGACGGGAAGGTTTTCAGTTCGTTTTGAGCCGAAGACCTAAGGCTAATGTATCACCTACCGGGAGAAGAGACGAAATATAATGCTGCATTTTTGGAGAAATTTCGAGCAAAGAACGAGACCGAGTCTGAACCAATTCGAGGCTGGAGACAGAATCCAGCAAAACACAAGCATGAAACCTCGGGTAAGTACTCAGTTGACTCCCTGTGTTCTCCTTACTGTTATGCTGGAATTATGATGTGTAGGCTATGGGGATTGCATGACTCTGCCAATTTCACCATAGAAATGGTTCCCCTAATAGAGGCATCATGTAGTGGAGAAATCATGGATTGGGCGGTTATATTATCCGAAAAGTTAGCCAAAGCCATCCTCGACTTCAGGTCTGACTATCGTGTCACAGAGAGGGTTATTCCGCAATTTTATTATAGTGCCTATATCTTGGATGTGTTGTGTTTTAATTCTGAGTTTCCTGTGCTAGGATGGAGGTGGACATCACAAGACCCCACACCCATTCACATATATCATCGAAAACTATGGAAGACTAGTTATAAGCACCACCTGTACCAAATCTGCAACGGTTTTATGTTGCCAATTCATTATTCAATTTTTAATAAGCCGGCCCCGAAAATTTCTGAGCAAGCAGGGGTAGATTTGACTGCGGTAGCGAGTTGGTTTGGGGAGGATAAATTCACCTACATCAGAGTTTTTGGCAGTCAGGCTAAGCCACATGTGCTACCACTGTACATCCCCGATAAGCTACTTGCCAGGGAGGTAGCTTATCAAATCATTGCTGAAGGGGTTACCCAGACCCTGAAAAGAGCTTAAAAACATGTTTGGACTTCTTTTCCATTACGAATTGGAGTGTATACCCTGCATGATATCAAGCATGCAGAGAAGGAAGCTGGAAAAATGAATTTGCTCACTCTGGCTACTCTGCCAAGAAGACAGTATGATCCAAGAAAGATCGCTTACAATGCGCTCGACCAGGCCAAATTGGCCAAGGTCGAACATAAAGAAGAAAAATTCGAAGATTTGTTCGCATCATCCGAATCACTATACCAAGTCAAGTCGCTTGCCAGAAATCTTTATAATGATGAAGGCCCAGTTGAATTTAACAGAATTAGAGAACAGAGGTTGCAAACTCTGCCTCTAGACCTGTTAGCAACTGGACCGACAACAACCAGGTCAAGCGAGTCTGAACAGCGAAATAATACAGCACCTCCTACTACATCAAAACAGCAGGAAACGCATAGCTAGAGGCAAGAGGTGACCTAGGAAAATGTGCAACGACAAGAAGAAACCCAAGCAAAGACCCAAGAAGAAAGCAGCTCTAAGAATAACAATGATACATTAGTTGATCCGAAAATTTTCTCCAGCAATGGCAGCAATTCAATACAATCATCAGTAACTTAGAGTGCTTGAAAGGTGATGAAGTTTCTAAAGAAGGTGATACACAGGAAGCGACATCGAAAACAGTTTCAGGTGAAATCAGCGGCCTACCCAAAAAAAAAGAACCAGAGATAATTCCTAAAGATCCAACGGGAGAGATCGTTTTGCAAATTGAAGAGATCCCCCCTTTAGATGTATTTTATAGCATAAAGCTGTCGTAAAGCGACAGAGGAAAAGGAGAAGAATTGATCAACCTTCCCCATTCCCTGAATCGATAGTGACGGGCAATGTTGTCTAGAAAGAGGAATTCGACCCCTCCGATGACTTAACCAAGCTATCACAATTCGCTGGAGCATATTCAGCAGCAACCATTGATAAAGCATCGGAGGTAAGTAGTTTATTAAAAACCAAGGACCAAGACATATCTTCACTACAAGCAAGGATATCAGAAGTTCAGCAGAGGGCAAAGCAGGCGAAGAAAGAATTGCTAGTGCAGCAACAGAACAATAATCAGCTGACAAAGCAATTGCAAGAGCAAAAGCAGAGAATTGATGAAGGCACGATACAAAGGCAAAAGGAACTATCGGCGGCACTAGAGCAGTTAAGGATATCAACAGAGGGAACAATGAAAGCGAAAGATGAACAAATCGCTCAATTGACCACTCAAATTGCGAAAATGAAAAAGCTCCCTCGGATAGATGAGTTCAAAGCAGAAGCGCTCCAGCTAAATAAGGGATTGATTAATCAGGTTAAGCTATTATGTCAACACATTATATGAGCAGAACCATTGTGCGAATTGGCGGCATCTATAAGCGAAAAGGTAGACAAAGAAAGGACCGACTTGGATCAGGCCGAAGAAACACTGACAAACTTTATAGAATGGCAGGATTCCGATGTAGGCCGGGCAACTAATCTACCGAGAATTCTGGAATTGCACAAAGAGATATTATTCACAGAATGGCAATCGCAACTAATGAAAGCAGAAAGAGCAACTTCCAGATGTAGGACAATCAGTGGAAATTTGGTTGAATTAGTAAATAATACACTATATTTATCTAACATAATTTCCCATTGCACTCCAGGTCAATTAACAACAACAAATATATTGGAGCACTCATGCTATCCGGAGCTGGAGAAAAACGCAAGATTTATCGCTAGAATCAACAGTCTGACGTGGGATGCTTATTGGTTATTCTTAATCAAGCCATACAGCCAAAGAGCCCTCCTTGAAGTGCCTAACCGATGCTGTCGGGTATATTATACCCGACATTCAGGATGCCACCTTCGCCACCCAATTTAGTTTACGCCTCAACAAACCGCCTGAAGTAGAACCAATGCTTGCGATAAGCCAGCTAAGGTTTAAGGGCAAACAACCTAAAGCATGACTCACTTCGCCGACTTCCAGATCGCCCCTGAGAGATGGACCGCATTTACTGATACCAATTTAGTAGGATTTTGTTTCATAGATATTTTTAGTTTAGTAGTATTTATAGACCCTTTCATGCATTTAGAAAGGGTCGTAAAAGTTTTGTATATGACTTAAACCCTGAAGTTGCACTACTGTACTTCAAGGATATTCTTTTATGAAACTTGACCAATTATTCTGAATTTGATGCGGAAGGCTTTTATGCAAATGTGCACTATTGTCATTGTTTGAAAGCATTTCTATGTTGAAGAAGGAATTTTGAATAGCAATTGATCTTTCGGGTTTATCTACAGCTCACATGGTACTATTATCTGCGTCTGTATTCATTTTCATTATATGAATTATTGTTTAAATCGCTCTTGCTATTATCGCTTATATATATGTGTTTTTCACAACATTCCTTATGCATTCCGCTATTGGTTGTTTATCGCATGCTTCCCTTTAAAACGTATATATGTATCGATGATATAAACAGTGAATGTAGTAATTTGTATTTATCGCTTCATTGTGACTATTCATGTGAAGCAATATTTGAATGATTGAACATCTTTTATTTATTTTATAGAGTCATCTATATGCCTGATAAATAGATAAAGATTATTTAACGCTACATTCTGAATGAATAAGTTGTTCCCAGGATTAGTATTAGTTTCCTTATTTTTGCCAATAGAATAAGTTATTCGCCTATCATTTAAGCAATTTATTCATCACCCATCCATCCATTTTATTTCATTATCGGGAAATTGGTCCCGTTATCTCCAGTCGGAGCCACCATTCCAAACGGAAAAGGAGCTGTACCAAGGTCCGGACCGGGTGGTTATCCCCGATGTTGTGGCAACGATTTCCGAGGCCTTAACAAGTTGTTGTAGTAGAACTAGCAGATGGTATCAGAGAAGAGTCCTTTGATGCAACCATATGATTAGAGGGAATTGAATCCAAAATTAATTTTTTAGATTACTAATTAATATAAATCAAAGCATGATCCATATATTTATCCTCTTGTGGCTTGTCTTGAATCTTCTACTCAATAATGTCTAGAATATAGTCATCTAGATTATGTTGTTGAATTACTTTGGCCATCTAATCAATTGTATTAACCATACGATAACTCTATGGATGTAACCCTCTATTTTAGTAGCTATACTTTTTTTCTTTCCTTCGTATATTTTTCTCCCTTGATAATCTTAAGCATCCTTAATAGATTGAGAGCTTTCTCCATCTATATAATCAAGATACCTTGTTTTCTGCTTGCCTTTATTGTTATCATCCTTCACTGTAAGCACATATGGTGTGGGAGGCTTACTATACCTAATGTATTTGAGCTTATTCCTCTCATGTATAAAGGAATCAATGAAATCATCCAAATATGACATCTTCTATTTCTTACACATGAAGAGTTTAGGAACACGGAAGAAGAGACAAAGACAATATTGAGGGCCTAGTTTAGAAAGTTCATAAAGGATAAGTTGTTCCTTTTACTTATGTCATTAGAGTCTTGAATCTTGATAATAAGTCATTTAGGTTCTCAAAATGTTTTAGATCTAGAGAAATTATATCATTCTCAA
>APFE030495659.1:22955-54420 GCA_000404065.3 Pinus taeda | reverse complement strand
CATGGTCATCTAAAGCATAATGACTACATACTCAACATGATGGACCATTGATGGGCTCGCATTAAACAACACTTGGGATCCATTTGTAGATGTCTAGGCCTCCAACATACCTAGCGAGCCCAATCTCAGTAGCAGGCTCAGGCTCTGAGCCAATATCTTGATTATCTTATGACTTTTTTCATTGACTTTCTTTTAGTTATTGAATGTTAGACTTGTGATCGAATGAACCAAATCCGTAGTAACCAATGCTTTAGTGTTGGTGTTGTGAAGATTTTAACGATATTTTGAGACTTGTATTTGTTGTTGGTTTTGTTGCTTTCCCTATTGTTATTTCTACTTCTAGTTATGGATTTTTTTTGTAGCTCCCCTCTGCTCACATTTATGTTTGGCAAATCCTTCTTCCCTCTTCTCCATCCCTTTTCGGAAATTGTTGATTGCTCCTCCCTTTCTCTACTCATTGTGGACTACTTAGTCACTATATTTGAATGTTTCATATTTTTTGCATAGTTGCACTTGGTTTGGCCTTTGGATCTGGGGCTGCATGGCCTTATGTGCCTTTTCCTCCCATCTGCAGCTATGATGAGGCAACATGCTCACCTCTATAGAGGTGGTGGAGGTATGGGAGAAACTATTGGTTTGTGTGCTAAGTTGCGAATAAAGGCTTCCACTTGACATTTTCAAGTACATACCCCTTTGGAAATTTAATTAGAACTTAACACCCTCGAGGAGGAAGTTCAGCTTGAGTGACAAGGGGTCTTGAATGTTGAAGTTTTGAGTAGCTTGGCCACCTATATTCTTGACATTGAGAATACTAGAGATGGAAAAATATATATATATAATTATATTATATATATATATATATATATATATATATAATATATATATATATATATATATATATAATATATATATATATATAATGATAAATAAATAAAAAAAATAAATATATATATATATATATATATATATATATATTTATTATCATATATATATATATATATATATAATATATGATAGACTTCTATTGGTTGCTCAAGACTATTCTCGGCAAAGTGCTAATGGATTGCAGAGAAGCACCAGATCAAATAATGGTTAAACTGGATAATTTGAAGTTGATGTTCATGGATATTGAAGGTACCTTGCACATATAGAACTTGGTCCACCTCTAGACTCAACACTGCAAGAATGAGACTCAACCCATAAAGTGGATACCTCTCTTTCTTCTAAATGATTTTATTTAAGTTTTTTCTATCTTATTACTAAGTTTTATAACTAAAAAACTATGTCTCACTTCCTTTGTTATGTTATAGGTTAGATTTTTGGCTTCAAGAATAATTTTGAAAATTTGTTATCTATTCATCTTACACTCATCTTTTCTTTTTAATTTTAGATTACTAAACAATTCTTACATTGTTTTTTTATTTATATTTTTGATTGTTAAACATAATTCTATCTTTATCTTATTCCAATATCAACAAAATATATATATATATATATATATATATATATATATAATATTAATAAAAAACAATAAAATTTTAACTTAAAAAATTACCAGTAAAATTATTGGAATCTAAAAAAATTAAATTTATTTTTAGTTTTAGTTTTAGTATAAGTGTCTTAGCCTCACTTATTTAACATTTTTTTTTTAACTCTAAAGAGATAAAGAGGATAAATAGAATATTCAAATGTCATTGTTTCCACTTTTCCAACTTATCATTTCAAGAAAGTATTTCAATGTTTTTCAAGTTAATTGGCGTGTGAGAGTACCAAAAATTACTTTTATCACCAATATGCCGTAGAACAATTGTGCCAAGTAAGCTGAGGGAACTTTGAAAATATTAGACTTTCTATATATCTTGCCTATCATTTAAAACTTTGCTGAATAAATAATATTTAACAACTTAATTGGAAATAAGTATAAAGTTAAAATGGTTCTCACAACCAACATGCCAGGAACCTTGAAACTATTATGGTTTCCACTTGTCGTTACTCACGTAACAATCTTGAAGATAAAACATAATCTTGAAAATTTTAAGAGATAATTATTAATATTAAAGTTTTTTTTAATGTTTTAATGGTGATTATTTTAACATAGTTATAACCATAAATGTTTATTAAATAATTAATAAATAAATATTATAATTATTATTATTATTATTATTAAAGCTAAAGTTGCATTACTTTATAAAATTAATTATGTAAGTCATTTATATTTATTAATTTATATTAAGTTATATGTTATTGGTAGGTGGTCTTAATTTACTTAGTGGGATACCAAATGTTTTGACTATTTATTAATGGAGTAATTAGTCTAAAATACTCAAGTATCTAAAGAGCTTTTTGGAACAGTGTCATGAGCACTCGATCTTAGAGGATTGTGTGAAGTTGATTTACACTAGAAGTGAAGTTCAATACAGGAAAGTTTTTCTTGAAATATGTCTAACTAGTAATTCTAGTTACACTAGTGTCTTTTAACATCCTCTAGACCAGCATATATGTTGTATTTCTAGGCTTGCTTCTCTTTTAAAATCCTACCCAATAGGTGTAACAACCCTGGTGAAAATTCCATGTATCAAAAGTAAAAAAACAATAACCGCAAATGAATGGGACACTAATTCCAAGTTGAATGTTGGGTAGGACATCCTAGGGGTTGTTCATTTAGTTGTTTATGGCTAGGGAAATTGGCAATGGAAATGGCAGTGCCTAAGGCTTTGGAAAGGAAAAATGGCATTTTTGGCACAAATAATTTTGAAAACAATGGAAATTAGGAGAAAAAGGAGGTGAAATATCACAACTTGAATGTGAGGAGGAAAATGAAGGAAAATGATGGGAAATGAAAAAAATAGAGGCCTCATTCATAAAAAGGCTTCTAAGGATCAGATGGTAACCTTTTTTTCAGTTCAATTTTGAAGCACTCTCATTATTCTCTCTCTCTCATACTCTTGGATACTTAGAGTTTTTTCTTGGAGCACTTTGGCATTGGAGCAAGAAAGGCAAATAAGGCAAGAGTAAGCAAGGATCAAGCAGGGAAAGGTAGATCAAGTAGCTACAACAGGCTTCAATGCAGGTATCGGCTTGCATGTGTATTTTCCTTACTAAATCTGGAATGCATGGTATTGCATGTGGTTATTTTCTATCATGGCATGGGTTTTGTGAGGTTTGACAATGTTTTCAACCTAGCCTTGCCATTTCCCAATAGCCATGGTGTGATGGGGTTCTCATGTTATGTTGAGCTAGATTTCTGGATGGATTCGAAGCTGAGTGGGGTGGAACCCCCAAACCAGACTATGGGTTGCAGTAAAGTCGAATTTTGTGTTGCCTCGATGACCTAGGAATCATTGCCGATGAATGGCAGGATATACAGTAAAGCCTAGAGGTGGTTTTCTCTTCGTTGGGCCTAGTAATCCTGAGCTTGGGATATGCAGTAAATCCTAGAGAGTGGGTCTTAGTTTTGGGGCTTAGTAATCTAGGTTTGGATTGTGGTAAAGCCTAAGAGACTAAGAGACAGGAAAGTTCCTTATGGTGTAGGTGGAGAAATCTAATGGCATCCATGCTTGTTTGACCTAGTGATTGGGTAGAGATCATAGTAAATCATGTTATGATGTGTTCATTGTGTTGGCCTAGTGATCTGGGATGGATTACAGTAAAGCTTTGTTTCTATTGATGAAGGTGAGGTGGTTTAGCCTCGGTGTGCCCTGGTTGAGTTATTTTGGTTTGAGTCCCACATTCATGCTTGGAGTATGGCATGGGGGTGAATGGATGGAGAGAGATTTGGCTCAACCATTCTATGGTTAGGTGGGACATGGTAGTCCGATCTCCGATTGGTTTATTACATTCATTAATGAGAAATTTATTCCCTTGATTTTCATGTGGAAATGTATTGATGTATATATGGATTTTGATGGTTGATATGCTTATGGTATTTTTGTTCCTATTGTGTTGGTTTTATGTACCTTTTGTAACAACAACGATGTATGGCTCTCAGAATGTTTTTACTTGTACATTAATGGATAATGTGGCTATGACCTAATAGATGAATATGCGGCAAATGAGATGAGGAAACAATGATTTATAGCGCTTCTCAAATAAGTATGAGATCCCTACACTTAATTATGTTGTTTACACATGTTGACAATATGTTTAATGAAATGTTTGTCATGGCTAGTAGGGGTCTGGTGAAGGTCTTGTTGTGGTTATTGCTTTTGTTGCATTGCTTCCATGTAATTTACTTGATTTCAAGCTATCATTCCATTTTGGGCAGTGGTGCGGGCTATGGGCCTGAAAAAGTGGCTTAAATTTCAGGGTCACTGGCACAAAACTAGCAAGTTTGGTCCAAAGTCGCTAGCATGCAAGTCTATGAGAGCGACTTTAGGTCTCTGGTTTCTCCCTTACCCATAGCATGAGAGTGGATATGATCTAAGAGGTTCAGAACAATAGTGGGACATAGGGACAGGTTAACTTGTCTCTCGATGGTTCTATTGATGATGTTGGATGAATGTGTGTGATGTTTCATCAATTCCACTTCTTTAAGGTCACCTAAGAGGTCGAATCTGATCATAGTAGCCTCTCATCTCATGTTTACTCCAGTTGGAATGGTTATTTGGGTGGATATGGGAGGAGAGTGTTACAGAGTGGTATCAGAGCATGGTTCAACTCTCGGACTGGATGTGTTGAATGTGTTAGGCATGCATGCATGTCAATTGCATGTGTGTATCTTACACTTATATACTTGTTGCATTTGGTTAATGATGGATTAGGGTTGTAGTATGGTTATCATGGAGAATTTTATGTTGATCTTTCGGAACGTAATTTTCATAAGTACGTGACTAATTTCATATGGATTATATGTCACTTACATGTTGATTTTATGTCACCTACTTACATCCTTGTATGTTAGGTTACATCCTTGAGTATTTTGATTACATGTATCGGTCTTGTAGGTTGATTACAAGGATTGATCGATTATGCTCAACTACGTGCGTTTATGCGTATGTGCAGTTGTTTAGGCATTGCTTGTGTATGTTGTTGGTTGCATGTGGCAATGCGTATAGTGGAGTAATGGGTGTTGTCATGCATGAGGTCATAGCATGCATTGTCGATATGGCCTTGCATTGATGGTTGGATCCTAGTTAGACTGATGTTTATGTGTTGATACATTTACTTGTGTATGTCGATATGTTGTTATGATTATGTTATACATGTATCATGTTTGATTTGGTGATCTTGCAGACAATGTAAACTCCTTGATTTATACTGAGGTACATCGATTTATTGTGATTTTGTTTATCCGACATATTATGCATTACAAAAAGCAAGATCAAATGTCTAGCAAGATGGTTGACTATAAGGACTCTCCTTACGAATTCGAAGAGCAATATGGTGTTGGGAAATCTTCAAATTTGGTAATTACATTGAGAAGTTTGAAGGAAGAGATAAGGAGTTGTAAGGCGGATAATGACCAGATCATACAGACACAAGAGAAGCAAGCAGATGTGACTGTTATTCTTCTTTAAAGTTTGTCAAAATTGCAGTGACAAGGGTCACTTCGGATCAGCCATGGACATGAGGATAAAACTAATGAAGCATATGGAAATAGATCTCTTGGTAGGCACAAGTCAAATATATCTGATATAGTGAGAGATGGCAGGTTGTTGGACACTCCGGAAAGGAGGGGAGATGAGTATAGGTATTATTCTAGTTCTGGTTTTGAAAGACATCATGATCGTCATCGCTATCATCCTTATAGGAGGAATGATAGGGGATACTTGTCGGATGAGTTCAAGAAATCAAAATCACCTACTTTTGATGGAGATATGAAGAAGTCAGAATATGTAGAGGCTTTGATACTTGGAATGAACAAATTCTTTGAGTTACATGAGTACACAGATAACATGAAGGCTATAATAGTTATCTTCAGCTTGAAAGGTAAAACAAACATCTGGTGGGAATATGTTAAGCAGGTTAGAGACATCAAGATAGATGACTTGAGATGGTGGGAGTTCAAGAGACTTTTTCAGGAAGAAGCACTTGTTAGAAATGTACTCTGACAGTAAGGAAAAATAATTCTACGAGCTAAAGATGGGATCAATGATAGATGAAGAGTACACGACCAAGTTTCTGGAGCTATTGAGGTATGCACCATACTAAAGTTCAAAGATTTGTAAGCGGTTTTCCATTAGCATTTAGAGATCGGATTAAGTATGATGAGCCTCGGTCACTTGAGGGAGTTATTGGGAAACTCAAACATTGTTATGAACAATCAAAGCGTATTAAGAATGAATCTTAGTATGGATGGAAAGGAAAGGACAAAGGTAAATTTAAATGGCAACCTAAGAGGACAAGGCCTTAGCATGCAGATGAGAAAGAGAATGTGGCACTGCAAAAGAGATTTAATGCAGCTAGATAGGGACATGAGTCGCAACAGAAACATAGAGGTGTTGGTACTATTCGGTTGGACTGTTGGACATGTGGAAAGGAACACCTTAAGAGAGATTTTCCACAGAACTAGGGTGGTAGGCCTTAGATATAGAGTGCACAGGAAGCGTAGACTATTGGGGATGTTGGTCAGAGTAATCCACGTATCTATGGAGCAGTGGAAAATAGCAGGAAGAACACTAGGCATCTATCATTGAGATGGACGGAAGCTTTGTGATCAAGTTATTTCTATTTTGATTGACCCTGGATCTAATTATAGCTATATTAGTCCTGACTTGGTGCATAAGTGTGGTTTGAATAAGGAATTGCATGTAGAGTCTTGGTTAGTGTAGTTGGCTACAGGTACAAAGAAGCAAGTTCATCATTGGGTAAGAGCTTGCGCATTTGACGTAAATGGTATGCTTACAACAACAAATTTGAATGTGTTACCATTGAGATCATACAATATGTTGTTGGGCATGGATTGGTTGTATCTACATAGAACCAAGGTTGACTGCTATGACAAAGCTATTGAGTGTGTCGATGTCATTGGAGAACAAAGAGTCGTGCAAGGTAAGAAGAAAGCCACATGATCAGTTAGGATGGTGACAACTATGCAAGCAAAGCGTAGCAATAGAAAAGGGTGAAAGCTATTCGTAGTACACATTTCTAGTGATAAGGTTAAGGAAGTTGAGGATGCAGATGTGATTTGAAGTGATCATATGTTAAGACTGATGTAAAATTGATTGTGCCATTAATGAATAGAATGTTAACTGCAAGTGCTGAAATCATGAGAAATACGTGAGAAGAAGACTTTACAACATATGAGAAAACATAATTAAGATGAAAAACAGAAGTGAAAAGAACAAAAACACAATGATACTAGACAGGAAATTTGATTACGGAGTTCGTCCCTGATGGACCACGTCTCCAAGTCTGCTTTCAAGATGGGCGACCGCTTTATTAGGATTGAAACCATGGAGGTCGATTACACAACAATTTAACCCAACTAAATGTGCATGTAAGTACTTCTGGTCACTGTCAAAGAATATCTCTCTGAGCCAACTTTCCAACGCCTGTCACGGTTCCCAATTCTGACCCTGGATGCTCCTGTTACAGTGAAAACAAAATCGACTATAACCTCCAGAACCTACATACAAAAACCCAAAACCACTCTCCTCCTCTTCAATGAGAAAAAACTTCCTCTTATAGCCCTGTAAGTGCATTCAAACTCCTCCTTCCTAGTTTAGGAATGAATGGGCTAATTTTTGGGTTAAGAGGTCTTGGTCTTGTTAGGTTTTGCCACCTAGGGATAAGGTTGCTTGGTGGTTGAATTAGTTTGCACCAAAATTGCAATGGAAATCCAAAATAGAACTTTGTATTAAAGCATAACCGTTGGTGGCTTGATGTCCAGGTGGAGGAGGTTGACCACCCATGTGAATAGGCTACGGTCTAACCAGAAACTGCTAGCTGGTGGTCTACTCCGGCGATTCCTCTTGACAGTTCACATGGTTGCCACCCACTACGATTAATGCTAAGCCTGACATGGTCTACCTTCGCAGTTATGACTGTTGTTTGAAAACTCGCCGGCTTAACATCTGCCTGCTCACATGTCAATTGTTCGACGCAGCTATCGTTAGACTTGTTCTGAGCGGTTAACTCCCCACAGTTAGGGACTGCGGTTATGGTCTACCATCTCCGTTGTTCATATGAACCACAGTCCCTGCGCGATTTAGTCCAGCGGTCAAGGGACTGTTATAATTTATTTACAATGTTTTTGCATTGTTTAACAAAGACCGAGAGCTATTAACTTAGGTTTTATATGTTTTGTAATATGATTTGATAGGTTTAGACTTAGGTGTATATGTATTTGATACATGGTTTTGATAGATGTAGGACTTATGTATGGTATAGACTTAGGTTTGATGTATTAGGTGTTAGATTAATGTGTTAGGTCTTAGGTCTTTATACATAGGTTCTAGGGTTTAGGTTTTAGGATCCAACATTTAGAATAGGTGTATTATAATGTTGTAAAATCAGAACCACCACCATGTCAGAAGAACTTGAAGAAGGTCGTGATGACCATGAAGACCACATCAACCACTTACATCAAATTGTCACAAGGTGGCATTTGCAACAAACATCATATGATGACGAACCCATACCAAACCCCTACAACAGACAACACAACCATGTCGATGATCAACGGTGGCGGAACTAACAATGAACACTTGTCGATAACCATGTACAACACCATATCAACTGAACACCATGAAAAACCATATACATCACCTAAACAACCTGAACCATAAACAATACTGTTGAAATTGAACAACACCGGATTGAATTGCCGACGACGACTCTGAACTATGTAACTGATCTGGCGAGATCCTCGTGGATCAATCCTCTCCACTTGAAAGCTTTTGGACAACAAAAGTTTGACTTATAAAAATAGTCGATGAGGCTAGAGCTCCCTCACTCTCCACCTTGACTTGATGTTATACCAATACATTCAATCAACCACCTGAAAGTGATGACCCTGATGATGCTGACCATGGCACATTTTAAGTCGGTGACCTGTTCTATCCATCTATAGTATGAACAACTTTCGATGATGGTTAAACAACCTATTATGAACATGGCAATTGACTTCTTTCCACGAAATACCATGAGTTAGTGATTCATACACATCTTTGAAAACAATCTCTACAGGATATTGTTCAATACCATCAACATGTATTAACAGTCTATTTTGCAGAATAACAGAGATAATAAATGATATTCTTGACATTAAAACAACTACTTGACTTGATATATTTTCCTGATTCCTGATTACTAAGTGAACTCGCTGCAATAAACCCATCAAATTGTAATATGGAAACTGTTGCAACTTAGTTTGTCTTTGAAAGTATTGAATTAGTTGTTGATGTGTTTGAATCACTTTTTCTTCATTTATTAAATGATGTTTCCATTGATTAGCACTTTTCCCTGATGCATAAGTTTCCCTTAGATACTTTGACACTGCTTTAGAAAAGACTTTGATATGAAAACAAATAGGCTTCCTCTCCACTTGAAAAGAGTCTTCCAAATTGTTTGAAACATGAAATGGTGACACTATACAAGATAAATTTAACACTGAATTTCCCCTATACGCATCCTTGTAACTGATATTTTCCAAACCTGGATTGAATTGATTCATTCTGACATTAAGAAGAGGAGCTTTAGGCATCAATGGTAATTCATGTTGTATTCCATATTTATGAGTAAGATGTTTGGTTGCTTTAGATAGAACTAGAAACATTTCTACCTCTTTGATCAAACTATCTTTAAACTGGGACTCATAACTCAAACAAACATCTCGTCAATTCTTATGTTTTTCCTTTACGCACATGATTACAAATATTTTATTTGAGCTTATTGATCACTTCATCTGATTAGCAACAATATTAAAGTGTTTTTGTTTTGATGTGCCCTAACAATAAATTCAACCCCATCTTTCTTAAGGTGATATTAATGCTCTCTTCTATAAAATATTGCATCATGATCATAAAGATAATGACTTCCTAAGACAACTCCACATATGTCTACTGGAACCACATCTAATTTCACTTCATCAATGTAATTAGCTGTAATGGCAAATCTTAATCGACACTATTTTGTGACTTTTATTTGAGTTGATTTATTTAGCCATCCTAATGGGTAAGGTCTTGGATGATTCCATGTCTCCAAACCCAAATTCTTAACTAAATATTCAGATATTAAATTGGCCTGTGATCCACTGTCAAACATTCTATCTATCTTTGTGTGCTTAGAAGTTATCCTTACGTTAAACAATTCAACACTTTTATCCTCTTTTGAAGGATTTATGTTTGATGAAGATGCAATAGTATTTGAACTTGAACCAATGTCAGAAGTTTTACCTATCGTAACCATGGTAGTTATCCTCCTTCATCACCTGAATCTAAACCTAGATCTTGATGGACTGCTGCAATTGCCTACTTTTCATCCTTATCCTTAAGGAACTTTTTGGGCTTAAGTTTTGGATGAAGTTTCCAACACTTAGATTCATCATGACGATTCTCTGGCAATGAGAACAAGTAGGTCTTTCCTTCTGAGCTATCATTGATTTCTTTCTCTTCGAATTGTTCTTCCCCTTACTTTCATTGGAATCTTTGATTTCCAACTCTTTGGATGATTGCAATAAAAACTTGAATGGTCTACCACCTGATTCAATATGTATGGCCTGAACACACACTTAATCAAAATCAACAGTATTAAACATCAATAATGTATGCTGCAAATATGAATGTAAATTATCGATGTATTTTAATAAAGTTTCACATGTATCCAATGAAATACCAAGCGCCAATTCTTTCTTTCTAAACTCCTGAGTAAACTCCTGAACTCTCTGCCGTTTACCTTGCCTCAAATGCTACCAATCAATAACAGCTTGTTGCATGTATCATAAAGGATATAATTGTTTCCTAAGAGCTTTTAAAAACTTAGACCATGAAGAGATAACTTTTCCTTTTCGCTTTACATCTATCTGAGTTTTACTTTCCCACCAGATTAAAGTTGTTCCCCGCATTCTAAGTGCAACTAACTGAATTTTCGTTTTATCGTCAAAAACGTTCTGAATACGACAATACACTTCTAACTACTTAATCCAATTATCTAGCTTTTCAGGATTCATTTCGCCATCATAAATATGTAACTCAAATTTTACATCAAGTTTCAAAAGAGATGTTTTCTTAGGTTTCTTTTCTGTTTCAGATTTTGCACTAGAAGAAGAAGAAGAAGAAGAAGAGCATGATGGAGATGATGGAGGTGAAGGTGGTTTATCAGCCTTGCCTTTACCTTTGTCCCTCTTTGATGTCTATGAAGAAGAAGTTGCATCTCTCGCCTTCTTGTCTTCATAAAGTTCTCCCAACATTTGCTGCATAATCAAGAATTCCTGTTGAAATTGTTCATCACTCATCTTAGTTTCAGTATTTTCACCTGCATCAAATCCTGTCATGGTTGACTTATGAACGACCCATCGCTTTCCAATCTCTGGATCAATCTACTCAAGGATTCCTTCTCCAAGTTGCGACTTAGATTGGTTAACATTCAAAAGAAAATTCTACAAACGCAACCTGCTCTGATACCAAATTATATGATGTGAAATGATCATATGTTAAGATTGATGTAAAATTGATTATGCCATTAATGAATAGAATGTTAACTTCAAGTGCTAAAATCATGAGAACTACTTGAGAAGAAGGCTTTACGATAGATGAGAAAACATAATTAAGATGCAAAACAGAAGTGAAAACAACAAAAGCACAACGATACCAGACAACAAAGTTAGTACGAAGTTCATCCTCGATGGACTACGTCTCCGAGTCTGCTTTCAAGATGGGTGACCTCTTTATTATGATTGAAACCAAGGAGGTCGATTACACAGCAATTTGACCGAACTAAATGTGCATGCAAGCACTTCTGGGCATTGTCAAAGGATATCTATCTGAACTAGCTTTCTAATGCCTATTATGGTTCCCAATTCTAACTCTGGATGCTCCTATTACACTGAAAACAAAATCAACTATAACCTCCAGAACCTGCATACAAAAACCCAAAACCACTCTCCTCCTCTTCAATGAGCAAAAACTACCTCTTATACCCCTGTAAGTGCATTCAAACTCCTTCTTCCCAGTTTAGGAATGAATGGGCTGATTTTTGGGTTAAGAGGTCTCGGTCATGTTAGGTTAAGTTGGGCGCGCGAGGCTTTGACATGATTCTTTAGCAGTTTTTTGGAGATTTAAAACTCTAGAAAATAAAATAGAAACATTGTCGTCATTAATTATAAATTCTAAAACCAATAATATAACACCACATGGCCTATTGACTTTCCCATCCGGAAACTGATTTCATAATTAATCTTTGTGTTATTTGAATTCTAATTTTTCCTCTAAATTGTTGATTCACTTCAATACTGGAGATCTTCCATAAGCATTGTATCTCTGAAGCTGAATAGTTAAAAGGACATAAATCACCCTTGCTTACGCTCCTAGTGAGTTGTAACAATTTGTTTTGATCATCTAGCTCTTTTGTTATGATGTAAACTGAGTCAAATGTCGAGAGAATCGATCTGAAAGAGAGGATTTTGCTCCAATGGCTACAACCACACCTTTTGTTGGATGAACCTTTTCTTAAGTGAAATTTTCTTTAGCTTAGCACAATTTCTACTACGAGAAGTTGCCTTCCTAATTTTGACATTAAAGTCTACTAGAACGTTCCTCATTTGGTATTCTCGCTTTGGGTGCTCCATGAGTATATGCGTTCTTCTTCGTATGTTTTAATTTCGCATATATTGGGAATTATACCACATTTAAAAAGAGATATACGCCGCCATTGTTTATATATATCATCAATTAAGAACCACATCGATGTGTTGTGCACAATCATATCTCGCTCTCCTTGGCACCTTGTGTTGTGTGTTGCCTTGTGAGAAGCCCAATTCTTTTTCACCAAAAAGAATAACGACTTTGCATATGAGCACGAGCATGAAAAACCTTTAAAACCAAATTTTTAGCCCCAATATAATTTAGAGATTTGGAAATTAGGTTGGGAGCTAAATTCTTTTTCTCCAAAAGAATAATGACCTTCACAAAACTCGGGATTTGGAAATTAGGCTAGGAGCTAAATTTTTTTCTCCAAAAGAATAACGACTTTCACAAAGTTTGATAGAAAAGATAGATGAAGTTAAGATTGGAGAGTGTATGTGAGACTCAAAATTAGACCATAATCCAATTTATATAAAGATATCTTGGTTAGAAGAAAGTCACTTTTTCGCCAAAAAAATAACGACCTTCACAAAGCTTGATAGAAAAGATAGATGAAGTTAAGATTGGAGAGAATATGTGAAACTTAAAATCAGACCATAATCCAATTTATATAAAGATATCTTGATTAGAAAAAAGTGAACATAAAAAAACCAATATTTTCAACAATCAATATAAGCGAGAGCATGAAAAACTTTAAAACCAAATTTTTAACTCCAATTAAAAAAAAAATTACCAAACTTTATAAAAAAAATTGTATTCGTTAACACCTCTAAAATGATTCATTTTAAATGTATAACATTTTATAACTCAACGATTTTAATAGTTTTTCAATCAAATTTTAAATTAAACTACTTAAAAAACGTATGATAGCGAAAAAATTAAAAAAATTGAATGTATAGAATATCCATAATTTAGAAAACTAGGACAATAGAGTTATTGGGGAGATGAAATATTCAAACATACATGGCCTGCCGATGCACTTGGAAGCAGTTATGGAACAAGATTGGGAAAGGGAATATTTTATTGTTCCCACCATTTGTTACTTGGAATAAGTTATGGAACAAGTTTGGGAAAAGGAATTTTGTATTGTGCCCACCTTTTGTTTTTCTCGTCACTCCACAGAATCTCATATGAGTATTGAAACTGCTGAGGCAAGAGCTAACTAGCCTGCTATAGGGCATTAAATGCTCGTATGGCAGGCCCCTTTACCATGCATGCCCATTCCTTTCATGCCCGCATCCATCGTTCCTCCGGCAGCGGGACGGCCCATCACATCATAATTTTTCCGGGAACGGGTGACCCACCACCTCTGAGCTGGCCCCTGCTGTGCTGGGCAGAATTTTCAAACGAGCGCTCGCGCCAAAAAGCCATTTGCTCCATTCGCGCTCCCGTCGAGTTTCCTCTGCAACCCCTCGAGCACACACCGCTCCTCAACGGTTGCTGGCTCACCCACGCAGGTCCGCCCACGGTGCATATTCGTGGCTGGCTGTGCGTCCCCCAGCGTAAGGTAAATTAACCTCTGTCCCAGTTTCTTATCAATGTTGTATGTGGCATCCCCATATTGCCAATCCCTGTAAATCCTCGATTTATTCCATGTAGTTACAAAACAGCGCAATCTCAAAATAAATTTTGGCATACAGGGTCTTATTTTACATGACCATGGGCATAATATTTAAGATAAATGATCTTATAAGCAAATCTGAATTCTTATGATGTTTCTCCGAAAACTACATTTGAAGGTATCGAAATTCTGTGCTCTTAGCTGGCAATTTAAGATTCTCTCACCCTTTTTAATTTGGTGATTAAGACTAAATCCCATCCGCAGTAGTTTATATGTACTCAAGAATAAAATTGTTGACAGCGTTTAAGGCTAGAGTTTAGAAAATTTGGGTTGCATTATTCATAGAACAGTCAGACATGCTTTTCCTTTCTTGTATAACTATTACAATCTGGGTGGGGTAATATCCATTGTTCTGAATGTGTAACTTTTTCCGATACAAGAATTGAACACATTAATTTTAGGACACCAAAACAGTTTAGGGTGAACTTTTCATCCCAGCATCTACTAGTTGCAGAATTGAACACATTAATTTCAGGACACCAAAACAGTTTAAGGTGAACTTTTCATCCCAGCATCTACTAGTTGCTCAATGACATCTGCTAACATGTTCTCTGCTAGCATTTTTACTTAAAAATTAATGGGCCAATCTTTGTTCTCAAAGTTTTTAATTTGTCATATGCTTCTTTTGCCCTTTTACTTGAGCTACAGTCGAATTTTCAATATTCAATACAGTAGTTGCATGGGCTTTTCACTTCTTAACCTTTCAATTTCTACAACATCTTGTGATGGTAAAGGGCTGGGCTTAGTACTACTTGCAATGCTCCATGACCCATTTTCCTTGTCAATGACAGCGTGTAGCTTCATAAGCTGAAAGCATCACCTCCAATATGCTGCAGCAGACTTGTATGAGTTGGACATACTTCCCACCATAGATGCTCACTCATCCAAAAAAAAAAGATAAAAGGAGAAATTGATGTTAATGTTGCTAATGTTGCTACCACCACTGTAATGGAAGCATGGTCAGAATATGCACTGATACGATGTAAAAATGAAGGCTCGAATGCCTTCAAATGGATGGATTGTATTTTCCAATAGGAACGCTACTTTAAGCCTGTTGCAGAAAACAAGAGACGGAAGGTTGCTACTGCAAAGAGTCCAAAGGCTGGGAGCGCATTTGTGAGAGAGTAATGAGAAATCTGCTAAGTAAACGTGCATTGTGGAGGACCTATTATGCCCACTGCATATTCCATTTTGCAGGGACCTTCAGACCTACCTGCATTACATAATTGCATCTAGTTAACTTTTCACCAATGGTCTAAGTAGTTTTTTGCTATGAGGGTATTATCTGCAAAAAGGCAACATGTGGTCTATGGTGAACTTCAAAATGACAGAACAAAACCAACCCACATGAAAGATGACCATTAGAACTGTCTTACAGGCATGGATGACCATAAAAAATCAAGCATGATTACAAATATGAATCCCCGATGTTATAAATTTCAAGAATAGCTCGAGACACAATGAATATCTTGATGCTAGAACAGCAGCGAGGTGAGTAGTTTGACTCCCATGTAGTCCCCGTTGAATCCTACTCCATTGATAGAAACGCTATGTTAAGTAAATAATCAAGATTACTTCCATGTCTTCATAAAGTTGCCTCTTGTTGATAGAGATGTTGCTTGAGATGTTTGTCATGGAAATGAGGCAAATGACTTCCTGCATATTGCCTCTTGTTGATGGAGATCTGGATAAGCATAGGAGTGTTCTCTCTATTTGGAACCCTCCACCCAATGCAATCCCTCTTTCAAGATGTGAGCAGTAGCTTTGGAAAACACTAACAGTCAATTGCAATCGGAATCGCTGGATATAGCAATGTTTTTGAAAATGTAACAGGAAAAACCATTTTCCAAGGTTTTTTTAGTCAATTTTACTAAAAGATGATATTTTGAAATCCTTAGAATCCTTGATAGCATGACAAGGTTTGTCTTAAATGGTTCATTTCTTCTTGTCATGCTACATCCTTATTTTCATGAGCATGCATGCATTATTAACTCTTTATGCTAATAGAAAAATAAAAATACTCTCTTTATGCCCAAAGTCTTATCACTGATATTTGATTTTGTGTTATTTTTCAAGGATGTGCATTCAAACTTGAGGTAGAATAAAAATAAATTAATTTTAATCAGGATATTTTATCATATTAAAGTATTCTAACATGAATCTATTTTGTTTTTGTCACTATGCAGTGCTTCTAAGCTCACGGAATGGTGGAAAAGTGGACACTATGCATTGAAGTATGATGCCGCCCAAATCCAGGTCGAGCATCTTTAAGATTTGTCCTTCACAATGGGGCAAAAAAGCATGTGGTTTATAGAATAAGGAAAGTGTAGGGAAAGACAACCAATAACGAAGCAGACTACATTACACTTGTTGCAGGGTTAAAAGAGGCAAAACACAATGGTGTGAATTACATAACAGTACTGCCAAACTCATATTTAATCTGTAATCACATGGAAGGCATCTACAATGTTCGCACAGACAATTTGAAGCCCATCTACAGAGGCAAAAATCTGGAGTGCTCGATTTAATTCTTTTATGATAAAACACCTTGCAGAGATCCATAAAATGTCTAATGATCTAATGGCTGGAGCAATCTCAAGTGTAGATGTAGGTGCCAGAGATGATTTATGATCACTGTTCATTCAATTGGCAAACATTGATCAGCATCAATATAGGTCTCGACTATGTGCATACACTATGGTTGTCATTTTTCTGGGGATTCTAATACCGTGGTTCTTTCACTAGAGAACCCGTTAATGTACTTGTTTTTTCCGTTTTGTAATATCATTTACCTTAAATGTCTAGTCATGTTATAATTGAATTCATGTGTTCGGTTATATACATTATATTTGAGGTGAACTAATCATTCTTAACCTACTAGTGGTTCAGCCAAGATTATTGTAGCTCCGTTTGAATTTCATTTTAATTTCAAGTTTCAGATGCTTCCTCTTTAATACCGCCTTGAATTCCACCTAGATGGATGCCATGGGAATAAATGAAAGTAACAAAATAGGGTTATTTACATTTGGTTTGTTGGTTTTCACAGCATTTAAGAAGTACAAGTCATTTCTGATGCAAACCCTAGCTATATCCATATCTATATGATGACAAGCCGGAAATAGTTGATGCATGATCTAATGTGAGATGAAGAAACTCATACCATGAAACCCTCCTAGGAACATTGATGCATAATAATGACAAACTCTAACCTAGTATGAAGTGAATTTTCTTAGGTACATGGTTTGCCCTAGAATGATGCAATGTACGCATATATCAATGAAGCCCTACATGCCCATGATGCCTTTGAAGATGCCCTAATCCTAATAAATAAAGAACACAAGTGAAGAAACGCTCATCTTTCAAAATTGCCTAAAGATTAAAAATATGGAAGCCCTAAACATTGTCGAAAACATAATGATAAAATCCACAGATAAAACAATGATTACAGTTCACAAACTATAATTTTACTGATGGAATATTGATCTTAGTTAAGGATGAAAATGACACCATCTTGTAGAGGACACTTTCCCCCTTCGAATGAGCTATTACTCGCTTTCTAACTCCTCTTAGATTGAGAGAAATTGAATTTATAAATTAAAAAAATTAGTATTGGTAAAATGAATTATGTAGGCTCATGTTCCTTGGCCAAGTGATGTGTCATTTCATTAAAGGTAGAAAAATAGTATAAATATAAGCTGGAACTAGTCATTCCTCCCATCAACCTCAATGAAGAACATCACAAGAAGATAGATGAGAGGGATACAAGCATGACACAAGCCGAGGAGATAAAAGCGAATACTTTTTTGAGAAAATATTGTTATGCTCCTTTCAAACTAGGACTTGTTGTTAGAAGCTCGGATATACAATTGCAATAATATATGAGGCTCATAACCTTGAGAGAAATCAGTTTTATAGGCCCGAATCTCAAGATCAAAATCCATGAGAAACCTGGATTGCCAAGAGAAATAGAAGCTGTGATAAGCCACTGTGATACCCTCGGATAGTCCTAATCAAGCTTGGACTGTGGAATTGTAGAAATGTGAAATATCTCAGACAGTGGAAAGTATATAAGCTTAGATGTTAACCTCAATTCATGTGATCAGTTTCCTATTGAAGAGCTTAGATTTGTTGTGAAGACTAGAGACTCATTGAAACTCATATAGCCTTGGGCAATTCCTGTGGTCAATGTTTTGTGAAGGATCATAACATTCAGATTGGAAAAACTATGAATAACTCGGACCAGTGATATTACACATTGGAAAATGGACAATTAACTAATTGGCAGCTCGGACCATAACTAAAGAGTTGATACTTCGAATATGAACCTTGTATATAGCTTGAACATAACCTTCTTCTTGTTGAAATTAAATACCTTGAAAACGAAGAGATTGACTGAATATGCAACCTGAGTCTCCTTGTTGCATCTTCCTTCATGAATTTATGCATCGAACCACTGTCCAATATTACAAGAACTGGCCCTTTGTTGATATTTTCCTGCACAAAGCTTAGCTTCAACACATCCTCATTTTGTGTTGTTACCAAACTTGACTCCACGGTAATACTCAAAACCTACATTCCCACCAATGGGTTGTCCACTTGCTCAATGGAATCCATCCTCTGTGTGAACATGCAATTCTTTGCATATTACTCTTTCACGCAGATCCAACATGGTGCAAATTCTTCTCTTTTTTCTACATCTATAGTATTGGCATACTCATAATAACCCCTTAGTCCACCCTTAGCTTCACTCTTGGAATCTAGGAGTTTATCTGCTTCCATTGCAGCTATTGTAAGAGTCTTAACTCCCTATCTCCACAGTTCATTATGTGTCATTGATTTCAATAATCATAAAGTGGAATATTTGGTCCTTATCTGATATCTCTTTGATTTGCAACATGAGATAACTCCTTGATGTATTTAAAAATTGGGCAGACTAGGGATCAAACTCAGGACCTGGCCTTGGGCCGAGAATCCTTGCCTCTTCAATATAAAGGTGTAGATTGCTAGCTCTAACACACTTTGTTTGAGCCAAAAATTTTGGCCTCCTAGCCATTGCCAACCAAAAAATGGATAGGCTAGGAATTGGACTAAACTCTGTCTCCTATTTTGCAAGAAGAGAGAGAACTTTTTGAGTATGGTCATTTTAAATTAGAGGATTATGTACTTTTCTATCAAATATATGCTACAGTAAGAGCTCATACATGTTTTGGGACGCCTCTGATACATGAAAGAGATCCTAAACAATGATAACTAGTTATTTTATGGATGTGCCCTCTTCTAATATAAATCCCATGAATCTTAGGACCATGATCAAACTAATTATTTAAGAAGATAATGGCCAGTGTCTCTAAAATCAATAACAAGAAAGATTAGGATGAGTTGAAGAAATTAAAAATAAATTTTAATTCTGCTTTTATAGTTAATACGAGTGACATAATACCTTTCATGATAATATCTTTCAAGTTAAATCAAAGTCGATTTGTCGCCACTTCAATCATGGACATTTGTGCCACATTCCTGCATGTTTCCCATTGTTTCCAGGGCAGATTTGCATAAGATAGGGCACTGCAGTAAAAGTATGTGGCTATGGGTTATGTTCAAAAGTTCGAGTGTTCTTTTGAGGAGATATATCAAGACATGGGGCACTCCTTTGAAGCCCAAACACAGTATCTACAACAAGAAATTGGGTGTGCTTGTGATGGGAGTTATAACCAGCAGCAGGAATAACTTAACAATAGAGGAAAGGTGCTGATTTGATGCTACTTTTGGGCCTGTCCACATTCATTTATGACAGCAGAGGAAGGCACAGTACTTGAGATGGTTATTTCAATTATTTTTGGATCTGCAGTCCTGCTGCTATAAATAGTTACAACTAGCGTTAGAGGTTGATGAGGGAGTTAACTTTACTGATTACATGAAGGGCACGCTCAATGAGGAGTTACATTAGGGTGACCTGCTGGAAAGTCATTATTTACTTGAGTTATGCCAGCCAGGAGGGCACACTCCTTGGCTGTTACTTTAGATCTGATAGCATTTAACTATGAGCAATATTTTAATTGAGTGACAAAGGCATTTCTCAACTAGTTGTAAAAGAGGAACTTAAAAGCATACTTAATAAAGCTTATGACAATACAGTTTTGTGCCAGTGTCATAAAGGAGTTTCTGTGATTTGGGAAACAACTTCAGTTGCTGTAGCTTGGAAAACAACTATTGCAAGTTTTATCACTGCTTAATGATCCCCAGAAAGTCCCCCAAGGCATGCTTAGTATTTTTATTGAGGGAATTAAAATATAAAACTCTTTTAATAAGAAGTTCGATTCACTGTTTGAGAAAGGCATGGAGAATTTGTTTTTGTGTATTTACATGGGTCTGGAATGTGCATGGCAATAATCTTAGATATTTGATGAGGAGCTCTATTGATCTGTGGGTGCTGTAGATCTACATATTGTAAGGAGTGTTTTTTTGTGGCCTCATGAGATTCTTGAATGTTAGTGTAATGGTCATATCATGTTTTTATTATGAAGTATTTGTGTTTTGTATTAATTTAATAGTTGATTGGTTATAAATTAATTGTTAAATGATTGTAAAATAAAAATGTTTTAATTGAATATGTATAAACAGTTACCCTACATAACAGCAGAAGTATATTATTCTTTGAAACTATAGATAAGTTAGGCATCCCAGCTCCATGTCTAAAATTCCCAGCTTACAAAAGACTGCTAAGAAAGATTTCCAACAGTTCACACAAGTATAAATCCTGTAAAAGCTTCCTAGTATTAGTAAAACCTTGAAATACATCAGAAAAATAAAAGATGTTACAGCTGCTAGCTTCTTCCATTCCTTGGGTAGAGTGCACTGGTTCCAAATCTCCTATTTCCATGGCTTCAAAGAGCTGCCACGCATTGAAGATTAATATCTGCTCCTTTCTAGTTATGGTTCCTGTACCTAATCTAATTTTTAGTTGGCCATATTTAGATCTTACATCTAAAGATTAGACCAAAATTTTCAAAGTTTTTCTGGCATCCAGAACTATGCCATGGCCTGGTACAAATATTTTGATGAACAATTCATTACAGAATCATTTCCATTTAGCTTTGCCAGAGCATTCAGTTTTGCATTCCACACTGGTGTCACCATCTGGATTCTAAACCTTTAAGGAAACCATGAGGCATTTCATAATGCTTTGTACAATATCCTTTCTCACGTTTCACTTCCATCATCTTGAAATCTCCTCTAGTGTTTGTCAATGCCGCAGCTATTATCAAATAGAGCTGACTCTTACTTCTCCTACAACCAATTATTTGTTAATGATATTATCCCAGATGCCCTGTTGTCCCAATGCTATGCTATGCTTCATTCAAAATTGCTACAGCGTAAGTCTATCCACAGCCATCTCATTTCTAATGGGTATCGCATTACTCCTTGGTCGTGATACATCATTACTAATTTGAAATCCCAGAGGAAGAATTAACTTTTTCCTCCATCCTCTCCTTATATTGATATTTTCATTTTATTTGTACAGTTACTCTGTGGCAGAGGATATGAAACAATGGTCATTGTGATCTGCTAACAATTTATTTGTATGGTTACCCTGCAGAAACACTGCAATTATCTGTTTTGGTGTCCTGAAATTAATGTGTTCAATTCTTGTATCGGAAAAAGTTACACATTCAGAACAGTGGAAATTACTCCACCCATATTGTAATAGTTGTACAGGAAAGGAAAAACATGTCTGACTGTTCTATGATTAATGCAACCAAAATTTTCTAAACTCTGGCCTTAAACGCTGTCAACAATTTTATTTTTGAGTACATGTAAACTACTGCGGATGGGATTTAGTCTTAGTCACCAAATTAAAAACGCTGAGAGAATTTAAATTGCCAGCTAAAAGCACAGAATTTCGATACCTTCAAATGTAGTTTTCGGAGAAACAGCATAAGAATTCAGGTTTGCTTACAAGAAGATAATTTATCTTAAATATTATGCCCATGGTCATGTAAAATAAGACCCTGCATGCCAAAATTTATTTTGAGATTGCGCTGTTTTGTAACTACATGGAATAAATCGAGGATTTACAGGCATTGGCAATATGGGGATGCCACATACAACATTGATAAAAAACTGTCACAAAGGTTAATTTACCGGGGGACGCACAGTCAGCCGGGAATATGCACCATGGGTGGACCTGCATGGGTGAGCCAGCAACGCTTGCGGGAGCGGTGTGTGCTCGAGAAGGGTTGCAGAGTAAACTCGACGAGAGCGCGAATGGAGCAAATGGCTCTTTGGCGCGAGCGCTCGTTTGAAACTCCTGCCCAGCACAGCGGGTGCCAGCTCAGAGTGGTGGGTCACCCGTTCTCGGAAAAATTATGATGCGATGGGCCGTCTCGCTGCCGGAGAAACGATGGATGCGGGTATGAAAGGAATGGGCATGCATGGTAAAGGGGCCTGCCATACGGGCATTTAATGCTCTATGGCAGGCTAGTTAGCTCTTGCCAACTGCTGGTGCCTGGTCCACTTGTACATTCTGAAAGTTTTTGATGATTGGATTTGTCTTGTCTGGTCTCATAATAAATAAATTTGACTCAAGTGGCGTCATGGAGGACGCATTTACGAATTCCATTTTGACAGAAGTGGCGGCGTCCAGATCCCGTTTCACGCGATGAATTTGAGGATAGCAACTCTCGGTTATGGCACTTGAACGGTAACGGTAATGCCTATTTGGAGTTCATGTTTTCGCAGGTTGGGATATGAGTTATTGGCGACTCCTATTTCAGATCTTGATATCTATTTATCTCCGTTTTTTTCAATGGAGTGGTATGGCGGCGTGTTATATTGGGGTATCGAGTGGTCATGTCAGGCCTCATTTAAAATGCTGTAGGGTCTGAAATAGGAGTGCCCTGAGTTATTTATCAGTATTGATTAATTTTAAATAAAGATTTAATATAAGATGAGATGGATTTAATTTTTTCATGTATAATTTTGTTTCGCCTAGTCTAACGAGGCAGAGGAGTTGCTCGGACAGTCATGTGAATTCTAGTTATATTTAGAGAAAATCCGGCAAGTTTTTTTGTAAATCCAAATTATAGTTGTTAAACTTCAAAATTAATCCAAATTATAGTTGTTAAACTTCAAAATTTTAAGTGTCTTAGACGTTTTTGATGGTGTTGAATCCATTTCCACCATCAAAACTTCAAACATTGCCTCTACAAAATTATTTGAATTTTTTTTGCCAGCATTGCAACCATTTTTGACCCTCCAAGCAATTCCTCTGCCTCATTAAACGACTCTATTTTTTAATGAAAAATATTATTTAAACATGTATAATTGTTAATTAAATTAATTAATAATTTATCTGAAAAATATTATTTTAATTTTATATATTATATTATTTAAATTTATTTATTTATTATATTCAAATAAATAAAAGTAAAATTTTAATTTTAATAACAAATTAACAAATATACACATCATACTAAACTATAAAATAAATTTTTTGACTTAATTTATTTAAAAATCATAAATTTATATGTAATAAAAATAAATAAATAAATAATTTAATTATAAAAATTCATTCAAATAAAAATGTTGATTATTGAATCCCTAGCTTTCATAGCCACTCACACACTCCCTCGAAAGTCCCGAAGAAATGCCTCCTCCTTAGCTGGCCAATTAATTGATTCACTGTAGTCATATGTACTAATGTCTATGAGAACCTTAACTAACCCTCAATTTCTAAATCTAAATTGAAAAGGTGACACTATAATCATAATTCTCCTCTTGTGCAGTAAATGCCTCCTAATTCTTAGCTGCCCAAATAATTAATTCACTATAATTATATGTACTGATGTCTATGACGAACCTCAACTAACCCTCAAATTCTAAATCTAAATTGGAGTGACTATAATCATAATAATCATGTGTAGTAATACCTATCAAATTTCAACTAACTTTCAAATTCCAAATTTATTGAAAAAGAGATTTGAAATTTCTCTGGGAAAATTTGAAGTGGAGATGTATCATTAGTGTTATAATTTGAATGTGTCATTAGCTGTTGGGAGGATGATGATAATAATAATGGGGATTTGTTATTTGGTGTTGGGAAGATGTTGATAATAATAAGGATTACAAGAATGATGAGGAAGAAAATAAGGACAATTATTATAATAATGATGAAAAAGATGATGATAAAATGATTTTTTAACAAGGTCACAATTTTATGTAGACAATGAAATTATGGTGGAATTTGGTGAGAAAATTTTCAAGATACCCAATTTTCAGAGTGTTTGAATTTTTTTAATGGTGGAAATGGATTTAGCACCATCTAGAACACGGAAGGCACCCCAAAATCTTGAAGGTTAACAAAATCTTGAAAGTTAACAAGAGTAACCCGGATTTCCTAAAATTTACGCAGAATTTTCTTAAAATCATATTGGAATTTCCATTATTTTCCTAGCAAAATTGTGGCATTGTTAGATGAGGACGATGATAAATATGAAGAGATAAAGACTAAGAGAACCATTGTAATGAGGATGTCCATGAGCACAATGAAGATATTATCATGACAACATAGAAGGCAATGAAGATATTAACACAAATAATATTGATGACAATGAAGACTATGATGATGACAACTATGACAATAACTATGACAATTTTGAGGACAACAATCGAGGCAACTATGATACAATAATGCCAACAATATAATTGAGATGAAGACAATAATGATAATGATGATGAAAATGATAATAATGATAAAATTCCACTAAAACTTAGAACAACAAAAACTTCCAATTTCAAGAATGAGAAAATAATAATTTAAAAAATTGTTAAAAATAATAAGATTGACTAGTGATAAGGATGTAAATGAAAAAAAAAAAAAAAATAGGTGAGTATATATTGATAAATGTAAAGAAGTAATAAGGTCGACTTGGAGTAATAATGATGCAAACATTAAAACAAAAAGGTAAGTATATATATTGATAAAAGTAAAGAAGCAATTGGTGTTGGTTAGACATTTTATTACAAAATAAAAGATATAAAGGATGTAATTGTTACGAAGATGCAACACAATTGAGATGTAAGATAAATAAATAACAAAATAAAAAGATAAAATAAAAAATAAAATTATAACAATTTCCTACGGAATTGAAAGTAAGTAGGAGATAAAATCATTCCTCCAAATCCACTAGAGAGAACCCCAATTTAACAACAATTAAAAAAAACAAAATACCCAATTAACAAATAAAGATACTATATAAACTTAATATTTTAAAAATTACAAATAAAAAAAAATTGAATTCCTAAAAATCTAACATCAAAATTTTAAAATAATAATAATAATATATAATATCTGTTTTTAATAAATAGTGTATGACATCGCTGTTTATAGAAAGATTCACTTCCACACAATAACTAATTGCTAAAATTTTCTCTCATCTAAATTTAAAATAAAAGTTAAAAACCATATTCTTTTAATAATCATAAAATAACAATAATAAATATTAAAAAATTATTAACATTATTCAAACTATCACCAATCATTATTAACATTATTCTAATCTTATCACCAAGATATCATTTCCATTTCATTTCATTGCATCCAACTTCTTACTTATATATTATATGTAACCGTCTCTTTAACTTAATTCTTTCTTTAATATATTATTACTTTGAAATAATTTTAAAAAATATGTTTCTTTTTAATTTCCTCTTTTCCTTTAAATTTAAATTTTCCTTTTTAGATTCTAATTCCTTTTCTCTTTTTTATTTTTAAACTTTACTTATTTACTTTATATTATATATTTTTAACATATTCTACTCATTTTGAAATATTTTTTCTAGATTATTTAGAATTATATACTTTAAATTTTATTAATCTATATTATTTTTATTAAACAATTATCACTTTTAGTTTATTTTTTTAAATTAGGGACATGGAAAATCTTTTGGAAAAGGGTAATTATTACCCCAGGCGGAACAATTATGACATTGAGACATATTATGACATTGAGACACATTGAGATGTGTTGGGCAAGCAGAGCTTCAAGTCGCTAAAAAGAACATTCTTGAGAGTGTATGGGTTTTCATACCTAGAGCATTTTCAACTTTCAAGAGAAGAAGATTGGTTCTATAGAAGGAAATGCATGCATCAAATTTATGGGTGGTCTCACTAGAGAGCTTACTAGAGAGCCTAGCATGTTCACTGGTTGGTAAGAAACCTCATTTTTGTTCCAAATGTGTGAGAATGGTGAAGTGTGACTTTTAATTGTTTCTTAGGTGGTAATTTGGGATTCGGGATCGAATCACTCATGGGATTTGATTGTCTCATGGGATTTGATTGTAGGAAAGTTTAGAGAGGAGCTTCATCGACTGGTTGGGCAATGTAGTGGAGGTGTTGGACTTACCAATGATGAGTTGTCTAAGGTAATTAAGTTTCTAATCTGTTCAGTAACAACTTCTATGTGGAATGCTCTCGGTGCATGATTCATTTGTTAGCTATGCATGTTTGAATTAATGTTTTGTTCTTGGTGTGAGAGGTCCCGGTGGTTAGGTGCATGATTCATTTGTTAGATATGCATGTTTGAATTAATGTTATGTTCTTGGTGTGAGAGATCCTGGTGGTTATGCTTCTCCCTTTTACGACATTTTTCCTCCAAGGGGTCTCATGTGTCTCGCCCCCCGACTGTGTGTTGCGTGTTGGTGTTGGTAGCAGCTCCTCGGAGCTAAGGCACAAAGGGAGGGCCTCACTGGAAAAGGGATTTAATTGACAAGGCTTGACATGATATTCGTGTGAAGGCTTCTCATGCAGTCCACTTCTCAGCTAAGTGTTGCATGCTTAGAAGGATGGATAGTGAAAATTCTAGTATTTGGTTATACCTGAAGGAGTCTATATCATATTGTGGCATCTCTGAGGGTCTTTAGGGGGGTCATGGGACGTTGGCTATTACTTGGCAAAGACAAAGAGAGGTGACAATTTACCCTCTCATTTCTAAGCTGGTGCGCGGGTGTGGGAAAATATTTGTATGCCTAGTGATGGGGGGTTTCTGTAGAGGTAGAGAGGCATACCTAGACGCGGTGGGGGCCAAAGAGGCCATGGAGATTTCCCAAAAGGGGGTTAGCTGGTTGATGAAGGAAAATTGGAGCAACCTCTCGGTGGTTCACCCGAGAGAGTAGATTTACCACCCCCTTTTGACTCCATAGAAGCCCAAATTCACCTTGTTCAAGCAATGGTTGACCAACAGGATCGAGACCGCCACAATCATGGGAATGAAGTTATTAGTTTCCTCAATGATATCCAACACAATCAATGACACATCCTTGACTAGAAAGACTCTCTCCATCACAACCAAATGTGGTTGCAAGATAAGATGGACAACTCTGAAGATCACATGGTTCATATGGAATCTCATGTTCATGATTATTTTCATTACCTAGGCAAACATTATTTTCGTTGCCTAAGCGATTATAGTAACTAAATGCTCAAAATCCCAACAATGCTAATGTGTAACTAAATGCTCAAGATCCCAACAATGCTAATGTGTAACGAAGAGAGTTGAGTACATTTTGTTTTTTTGCTCACTTTTGGGCCTCTTGGGCCATTAACATGTGGTCCTTTAGTTTTGTTTTGTTATTATCCATTTTGGTTTGTTTGTATCTAATGACCAATAAATCCAGTAAAATAAACCCTTAAGGATGAAACTTTAGCATGCTAACAAATGAACTCATCAAAATATAATCCTCTTATGAACTAATAGAAAATTATCCATTTAAAATTTTATTTTTTTAAAATATATAGATGAAAAATAATTTTATATTAAATAATTTTATTATCATTAAAATACTAAAAATATCACATTTTTATAAAATAAATTAAACATTTCATTATAACTACTCTATTTTATAAAATAAACCAAACTAATTCAAATTGACATTTCAACCTAAAATAAATAAATAAATTTTCCAATCACTTAAGATATTTACTTTTAAAAATTTAATACTATCTCCACATCTAATTATTTAATTAATAAAAAAAACTTGCCAAATTCCAACCTCATTTAGTTTCTCTAAAGATAAATATGAAACCAAACAAAGTTAATATTTAGTCAAAAGGCAAGAATTCTGTAAAACACAAAATTAATTAATCCCATTTTTCAGAAATGTTTTACCATTCCTTACCCCATCTGCTGAAAGAGTTCAAGTTTATACCATTTTGGTACCTTTCAAAAATGGACAAGATTGCACTAACATGGAAAACATATATAATAAAAAAATTGCAGATTATTTTATTATGCATCATAAGCACTCATATCTATTCATAAGGTCATTGAAAAGTTCGAATTTTAATAATAAATCACCTTATTTTATATTTCTATCAGAAACAAATATATTAAAATAAAATAACTATGATTCCATTTCCCAATAATCCCAGTTCATATTCTATAGATTTTAGCTGGTTCATGTTCATATTATGCAGAACATTAGCACAGCCGCTGGGTCATGTTCTTATTATGCGGAACATTAGCGCAGCGTGACTTGCAATATTTAGTGCAACCCTCTTCTAATCATGTGAAATTAGTTTTCACTTTAAACTGTCAGCATAATTCCTGTTTGCAACTTCTGGAAATCCCATACGGTCCATCATCTCTATCTCGGTATTCCAGAAGAGCAGACAAACAAATACACAATCCAGATTGGAGACGCTTATAATTGTCTGCAACTTTTGTTAATAATGGATACTCCAAGCATCATTACATATTAACGATTTAGAGCTGCTCGTTACATATTACAGCATGCCTGCCATATATACATGGGAAAGGGTGCCATCCAGAAAGCTCTACACACATGTTCATGCATATATCTATACAAACATAATAATTTGCCAGTAGGGTTTCATGGTAGGACGGTGGATAGAACAACCAACATGGCAAAAATGAGAATAACAAGTCCAGTAGAGTTGACAAGCATGGCCTGTGAGCTGAAGCGGTGTATGCCACCCAACAACTCCTGGAACGAGAGCCTTTCCAGGATTCCTAACTCTGCAGTTCCAATTAGCGTTGAATAAAGGAAAACCCCAAGGAAAACATGCCATGGATAGATAGCATCTCTCCTCTGCTGTGATGCGCCCGGGAACACGAATGCTAACAGTGCTGAAATCCACTGGTTAACTCAACACAAATTCCAAAGAATGATTATTTTGAAACCTCTAAACCCCAACAAAATAATAAATACTACAATATTTTAAAATCATGGCTAAATAAAGTCTTAAGCATGTAGTTTAATTGATGATACCCCTGATATAAAGTATTATTTAAATAATGGGATTCAAGATTCAAATTTTTGTTAGAACCAGAATTTTAAAAATAATAGATAAATAAAGCTTTAAGTATGGAAGTTAATTAATTTTAAAAATAATAGATAAATAAGACTTTAAATATGAATGTTAAAATTAATGATCTGAATGATATAAAATATTTTGTAAAAGATTCAAATTTTTATTGGGAAATTAAAAAACCCTTGCAAAACACCATACTCAGATAGTAATGAATAACAAAAATATACCTGGAGCCCAAACAAAGAAATGGTGCCTATACCCAGCCAGGAATGCAAGCTGTACATATGTTTAATGTTGCTCTCGTTGTGGTATTTGAAGACTGCGTATATTCCAATGGCTCCCAGTATGATACCACTGCCCAGAAGAACCAGATGCACTGTTTTCTGGACCTCCTTTTTAGCAGGGATTAGTTTGTAAGCTAGAATTGCTGTACACACATGGAATGTTAGATAGTATATTCAGCTCCAAACCCAGCTTCTGATAAATTAGCATCTAGTCAATTTCAGGATTTGATTGGTTTTACCTTGGCTGGACAAAAAGATGAAGCCTACAAACATGAAGACTGGATGAACCTGCACAGTTAATAAAAGACATGGAGAACATTAAAATCATTCAGGGCTTGGACTGAACAGAATTAAACCCATCTAGAGAAGAGAATTAGAAGGAGAATTTCGAACATTGAAGATTTTGATCTTTTTTTGGTTGTGAAAAGCCAATCCCCCATTATAGTGGATGCACCAGTAGAGGATGAGTATGCAGGCTGTCACTCCAAACATCTCGGCGAGTAAGATAATGGGCCGAGCTGTGATACCAAACCCATAACTCTTTTTCTTCAAATCCATTGAGCAGAGGCCTGATTAATCAGATTCCACAGGCTCTCACTGATCTGAATCTATGTCTCAAAATTGCAACTTGAGCCTCCTTCCCCTGCTCTAAATTCTCTTATCCAACACAGTAAGCCCCCACTGCTCAACGATCTTGTTTTGTCATCAAATATGGCATCAGCTTTGGCTGGCTAAAGTGCCTTGTTCGTGACTGTTTGCTGTCTTTTATGGATTTCTTCAATTGCACGTTTAGAGTACATGACATGAGAGAAACTTGTGGAATTGAATATACCTGATCTTTCTCTGATTCCTTTTAATACCAACCATGAAATGTTTATTAGTGAGTCTTCCTCTCACTATCCTGAAACTGACAACCACTGAACAAAACCCCATATATTATCTATATAATAAATCAGGATTTGACTTTAGATGCATCCAGGAAACTATTCCCACCCACTTCAAACCATTGTCCAATAACACCAGTTTTCATTTATCATATTTTTCTTCTCTACTTAAATAATTCCAACTACCCAAACTAATTCCAGCCACCAAAACTACCATTCCCTTCCTTCTGTGTTGTGATTTCAAGAGAAATAACTTAGTTACACTGATATGAGAGCATTAAATGGCCACTTCTATGACAACTCCACAACTAACTTAAACACATCCTTTTTCCTTGACTTGGAACTGAATGTAACTCCTTGATTGCGAACTTAATGTAACGCCATAAAAGATGGAGTCTTCCATAAAAGATGGATTCTTCCACTTGTAGGAAAGTTAACCCTTCCCTTCCCTCCTGGGTTGTGAATTGATTTCAACAGCAATAAATTAGTTATTACTGATATGACAGCATCCAATGGCCACTTCTATGACAACGAAGTTAAACAAATCCGTTTTTCTTTTTTCCCTCACTTGGAACTGAATGTAAATCTTTTTAATAGTAAAT
>APFE030495659.1:0-21487 GCA_000404065.3 Pinus taeda | reverse complement strand
TTTTATTTTTATTTTTTATTTCTAGTAATTTTGTAATTTCTTTTTTGGGAATTGAAGTATTGGGTATTTATAGTAATATTATTGATTTCTCTTAAAATTAAGATTTATGAAATATTGAAATTAATATAGTATAAAGTTTATGAAAAATAATTTAAATATATTTAGATGCGGGTGATAATCAAGCTATTAATGGCGATTAGATGGACGGGCAGCGGGAGGATGGGTCACATGGCTGCCTGCATCTTCTCTCGTGCCAACCTGAAGGGCATTCATGGCACCTTGCAGGGACCATTAAATGGGTGCTCTGGCCGAGACCTCACCATATTGCTCATAGCCATGGCCTCCACAGACCATAGCATTGTTCCTCCTTCCCTGCTCCACTGCGTTTGTCCTTCTCAGGCCGCGGAGCCTTGCTCACGCACAGTAATGGAAAGCCGCTGCTGGCTGCTCAGTTGTATTGACCTTGGCAACGGGTTTCACTTCTCCCACACCAGGCTTTGTAATTTAGCTCCCGCTTAGACTCCTCAGCTCACCCTCTGCTCAATCATTCAACAAATCTCCCTACTGATAGCTTTGCTTTGAATCCCGCCATGGCTCACATTCGCCACGGAATGCGAAGCAGGTAAGGGGGCACTCGTGGCGAGGTCATCTGTCCTCCTGCAACGCCCAACCCAGATTCGATCTCCCCCTCGTCTTCTGTGGACATCCCAAATCCTTATGGCTCCTTCTCATGCCTGTATCCTGATACCCGCAATGGCAGGTGACGAGCTCAACTCCAAGGGGCTGGAAGGAGGGATTCTGCTGTCCATACAACCAATTTTCCCCTTCCCCCTCACCCAGCTCCCCACACAACGCAATTCTGATTCGACAACACCCTGAATCGACCAGTTATCACCGCCACCGTCACCATTTCTTTCTCTGAGGAACTCGACCCACCGGTTGTTCCACCAGAGAACACTAGTGAGCAGCAGAGGGCCACGCAGAGAAACAGAGGCAATCACAACCTAGGCAAACAGCAACTCGACGAAGATGTTGCCACCCTGCATGGCATAGAGATGGTTGGCAGTCAGCAGGTCGCTGAAGGCAGAATTGGCGACACACAGGCTTCAGGAAGCAGATCAGGAAACACGTCAGGACCACATGCAGCTACAGGCAGCTCAGCGGGCACTCATCCTGCTCGAGGAAGCAGCATGTCAGCAGTGGAGGAGGATTGGTACCAATACGCGTGCCTGATCGAGGAAGAACCTGCCCCAGACAATCTCTAGATTCAACACTTGGCAGCCAGGTGTCGCCCTTTTGCTAGTTGGTTGCTTTTTCTGATGACTGGGCAATTTTGGTTATGTTTTTGTTATGTCCAAATTTTCCCAGTTATGTTTCTGCAATGTTTAATGTGTTGTTGGTCAAAACTGATAACCTTTGTGTGGGTTTTTTGCTTTCATGGACTGGTTTCCCCGTGGTTGGGGCAATCAAGGTTAAACAGTTATATTTTTTGATGAACAATGCTCAGCACTACTGAGGCTCAAGCCTTACTGTAATTATATTTGTGTTCCATATTAATAGCATAGTCTTACTTAGAAAAAAATTAAAATAAATAATTACAATAATTATATATTAAAATTCATTTCTTTAACTATTATAAATTAAATTTAATATTTATTTAATTTTTTAAATATTATCAGATATTTACTTATTTAACTACATGTAGCCATTTGTACTCAAGACACAATTTTTTTTAATAAAACAAATTTTACATCTACCAAATTATTTACTACACATGGAATTCACATAAATGTTTCTCTTACTGCATCAAAGTATTATAATAAGGTTTTATGCATGTTGTACTCCGGATAAATAACGATATAACATAACCTAAAGTTTCTTTGGTTAACCCTTAGGGGTGGGGTTTTCCATAGCTAGGATGTGAACCCTTGCCACAGACTTAAACTCATGAACTGAAAACATAATTGTCCACCCCTTCCAAGGTTGAGTACTTGGTGCATTTTGCATATTAAATTTTATGTATCGAATTTGGGAGGGTTCTACCCGATTCGGGCACCTGGAGCCATATCCACCATTCCTAATTTCGAGGTTAATTTGACAGTCGAGGTTTACCAGGGTTTAGTTGTGGTAACTAATTTCCTCCCGAGCTTTGTGACCATTGTTTCATTCGCTCTGTTCGAGCTAGGGTTTCCGGTGCTCTGCAACTCGTTCATGGCAGTGAAGGTTCTGAACAAGGATGGGCTTTCCTCCCACAAGTAATTGTCCTTAGTTTTAATTGTTTTTGACACACTGAGCTTTGAATTTGTTCCTCGACTCTCCTACATCCCTTGACCTATTCTCTGTCATGTTTTCCCTTATGGGTTCAGTCTCATTGTCTTCAATGCGGATATGGAAAGTGGAAGAGTGTGGGTTCTGAGGATTCATATTCGTTCGAGTCTTTGGATTTATTTTAGTTATTGGTGACCATAGCCTGGCTTCTCTCTATTAAGAAAGAGAGGTTGTTAATTAAATTCTGGGTTTTTTTTAATATCAATGTAATGTATTGAAGTCAATGTGGGAGTATCCAATGTTTCGAACTAACCTCTGTCATGGGTTTTTAAACTAGTTGTATTTGAACATTTCACACCTTTATGAATAAGGAAAGGTTTTTCTTTCGGATACTACTCATTTATTTTTCATGTTGTATGTTGTAGCTTAAGTATATATATAAGTTGTATCATTATCAAGGATATAAGGGAAAAGAATAATTTACTTTCTGTATTTTTTTGTGTAAATGAACAATATTTCTTTTGTCTTCATTTTTTGTTAAAAACTAAAGTGATTAAGTCTTTGCACAGGGCTATATTTGTCTTCTTTTAGTTCCAAATTGTGTTAATAATAAGTACTTCTTATATAGTATATTATGCATGGATGGAAGGGTTTTCTTTATTTGTATTGAACATAACCTCTTCTCCCATAAACATTATGTGTCCTTTTTTCTTATATGACCTTTTTGAGTCGTTATTTTAACTAGAAGCGAGCTAGACCATGGGGTCCCCTGGCTCGCAACGCTGAACCCCAAATATTTTCCCTGCTTGGTTACCAAGGCTCTTCAACCGCAAGGAAATAAATTCAGAATCGGGGTTAAGCACAAAAACTTCCTCTCTTAAAAACTCAAGTTGACAATAACCTATAGAACATTTAGGTTTACTTATCTGTATTTGGATAAGCATTAGCAGTTGCTATCAATACACAATAATTTCCTACACTTATGTTTTCCTCGTCAATCATGCATTCGGGTCTAAAAACCCCTTATCTATTAACACATATTCATTTTTCTTTTATAAGCTAACACCTATATAATGTACATGATACTTTTCCTTTCCAAAATCATAAACAACTACATATATTAATAACAAAGATTTTCTTCAACTTCTGTACGGAGTTATATTCCCACAAAACAACATATGTTCTATCATTCAATAACAAGTAATACTAGAAAGAAGTTTTGAACGTAATTATCTATCTGAACCTTTGTTGTCATAAGAAATTTACTAGGAAGATCTCACCACCCAACCATGAGACTAGAAATGATGTCCAGTCTCTCCCCTAAGTTTCTTCCCAACTAGTCAATATAGGGACTAAGCCCTAGCTTAAACAATTTTGAATGTCAAGACCACCTAGGTCTAGTCCAGAATTTCACCCCTCCAGGATTCTTCCAAGGGTTCCACTGGTTCGAAGGCCAACTCAAGAGCACCTTGGTTTGGTAGCATCTTTCCCCCTTCACAATTATGTACCAAATTCTCAATCCAATCTCTCTCTCCTATTCCCATTGAGATCGAGGTTTTTCCTCCCATCCTCTCTAGGGAAAAGAGAGAAAACTAATAATTGTCCCAACTGTCTAGTGGTTTTTTTTTTTTTTTTTGAAAAGAAAAAAATTTCTTGAAATTAATTGTTTTCCATTAATTATCTTTCAACATAACACTTCATTAGGCCTTTCAAGCCACAAATCAATAAGTTTAGAAAATAAGAAATAAAATAAATAAGAGTAACAACAATAACTTAGCAAAGTATTCACAGGGGTGTTACATCTCCCCTCCCTTGTGCGAAACATATTTCTCAGTGTTTGGCTCAATCTTCTGAAATACGTCAGGGTAAGCCATGTGCATAAATTCCTCATCCTCCCAGGTAGCCTCTTCCGAGCTAAAGTGCTTCCATTTCACTTTAACCTGAGTGATAACTCGCCTTCATAACATTGTTTCTCTCTGCTCAAGAATATGCATAGGCTCTACTAGGAATTCTTCGTCCGATTCAACCTTCACATGCCCACAACTTGCCATTAGCTCATGGTAGTCTCGTCTCTCTCTCTCTTCTCTCTCTATCTCTCTCTCTCTCTATATATATATATATATATAATATATAATATATATAACACAAGTTGAATTATACCTGCACATTATGCCAATCAATCAAATGCCTAGGATCATACACATATTTTTTTAATAAGGAAACACGAAATACATTTTGGTCTTGGATATGATTGGGTAAGGCTAGTTTGTAGGCTACCAATCTGATCCTTTCCACAATCTAGAAAGTTCCACAATATCAAGGTGCTAACTTAGCACATCCTCCCCATTGCAATGTACTTTTCCTAGGCTTAACTCATAAGTACACATGATATCCAACATGAAATTCCTTGTCGGTTCTTTTCCTATCTGCATAAAATTTTTTCCTATCCTAAGCAACTTTTAAATTTTAGCAAACTTTATTTACTGCATGTTCCATGTTAGCCAACATAGTAGGTCCCAACACTAGTTTGTCCTTGGGGTTGCTCCAATTAATGGGAATTTTTCATTTCCTTCCATATCGTAACTCGAATGGACTCATCACCAATGATCCATGGTAGTTGTTATTATATATGAATTCAACTAAGTGGAGATACTCTTGCCACTTGGTTGGATGTTGCATCAAAAACATTCTTAGCACGTCTTCTAGTACTTGATTCACCGGCTCAGTCTACCCATCAATTTGAGGATGGTACGGGGTGCCAAGCTGAACTTGTGTGCCCAGTCCAGTGAAAAGGGATTTCCAAAATGCTGACATAAATTTTACATCTCTATCAGAAATCACCACCTTGGGTATACCATGTAACTAGAATATTTCCTTCATAAATATATCAACAATCTTGATTGTTTTCGGTGGATTTAACTAGTATAAATTGGGTTGTTTTAATTATGTTTTCCACCACTACCATAATTGAATCATTCCGCTTTTTGGATTTAGACAAACCTGTGACAAAATATAAAGTAATTGTTTCCCATTTCCACTCAGGGATGGGTAGGGGATGGAGCAACCCAGTAGGGTGTTGGTGTCCCACTTTAACTTGCTAACACTCTAAGCATTTAACCAAATACTCAATAATGTCTCTTCTCAAACCTGGCCATAAATAATAAATTTTTTATCGCAGAAAACAACTTTTGATATCTAGGGTGGGCAACATATGGATTTCTAAGGAATTCATCTAACATGAACTACCTTAAAGAGATCTGATTAGGTACATATATCCACCCTTTAAAGGTCAATAAATTGTCACAGTTTAGACCAAAATCAGATTTTTTCCCAAGGTTGTGTCCGATTAGCTTGTTTCCATAAAAATTATATTCAGGATCCTTATGGGAAGCCTCTTCAATCATTTCAGAAAAAATTGAATATGCTTTATTGTGTGTATTTCATACACACAATGTAATTTCTTGCTTACTGCATCAACAACTCGATTCTCTTCCCTTTGAGGTGCCTTATATCGAAATCGAGCTCACTTAGAAAAGTTTTCCACCTTGCTTAATAAGCATTTAGATTAGGCTGATTGAAGAAAATTGTTAAGTTGTTGTGATCAGTCATTAGCAGAAATTTCTTTCCCAATAAATACTGTTGCCATATCTTTAAGGCATGGACTATCCTAGCTAATTCCAAGTCATAAGAAAAGTATCAATGTTCATGATATTTCAATTTGTGGGACTCGTATGCTATGACTCTACCTTCTTGCATCAGCTTCCCCCCTCCCCCCAACACCTTCCTTACAAGCATTAGTGCAAATAATAAACTCCTTTTCTAGATAAACCACCTTCAAGACAGGTGTTCTAGTCAACAAATATTTTAAATGTTCAAAAATTTGCTAACATTCTGGAGTTCATTTAAAAACTTTTTCTTTCTTTTGCAAGGAAGTTATCGGGTAAGAAATTTTTGAGAACTCTTCTATAAATCGATGGTAGTATCCAGCGAATCCCATAAAAGATCATATGTCCACAACATTTTTGGGAATAAACCACTCCATAATAGTTTTGATCTTTTCAGGGTCTAGAGCTATGCCCTCTGAAGAGATGATGTGCCCCAATTGTTGTATTTGGTCCTTGTAAAGATCACATTTACTGTATATAGCGTATAACTAGTTATATCATAAGGTTTCTGGTACTATCCTCATATGTTTTTTGTGCTCTTCTACATTCTTAGAGTAGATTAGGATATTATCGATGAAAATCAACACAAATTTGTCTAGATAGGGTTGAAATATACCATTCATTAAACTCATGAATGTTGCAAGGGAATTCGTGAGCCCAAAGGGTAGCACCACGAACTCATAATGGCCATAGCGAGTTCGAAAGGTTGTCTTGCAAATATCTTCATCCTTAATTCGTGTTTGATGGTATCCCGATCATAGATCAATTTTCGAAAACACGTTGGCTCCTCTAACCCGATCAAGCATATCATCAATCCTTGGTAGAGAGTTAATAATGTTGAGAAATGGCAACAATAAATTCCAGTTTAATTTGTCCTTGAATTAAACTGAGAATTAAAATCGAATTCTATTCTCATAGCAGCTTGAAAATAATTAATTCAGTTTAATTAACTTAATTAGCTTAGGAATTCCGAGTTGGAAGTCTTTCTATAGTCATGTATATGTTCTCTCTAAGTTTTAGGGGTTCAATATGAGTTTAAATTCAGTTGGAAATTAGATCACTCAGTTTACTAAGTTAAGTTCAGTTAAATTAGTTCTAAATTGTTTTTGGAATTAATAGAGGACTAACAGTCAGTCGGTGCACTAATGCATCCACTAGTGCTACTCCAGTTAACTAAATATTCCCTCATGAGAAACTCATGCATGTCAATTATGAGAAAGACCTAGTTGAGACTAGAGTGTAGGGACAATGTACTATCAATGGTATTATTTACTAGAGTGTAAATATCATGCATACATCAGATGTTGGTCCTATGTTTGGATTGCGCAGTTTTGGAAGCATGAATTCCCTTTAAATATGAGCTATTCATCCTATGAATTATGCAAGAGATAAGGGCTTGGAGAGCTTGTAATAGGCTAAGGATTTGGCTTGAGCTAGCTTGTGAGATGAGAGAGTTGAGCATACTTGTGCATAATTGTTATAATGAGAACAAGCTTTGTATCTTCTCTCATATTTCTGATATATGCAATATAGATAGCAGGGTTTTGAGAAGTGGATTTTCCCTAGATACATCTTGTGTTATGTGTCATTGATTTATCTTCTTCTTATTATTATTGTTTTCATTGATCTATTAGCTTATGTTGGTTGAAAGTAGATGTAGATTCTTGTCCCGTGCTCTGGTAAATTGCGTGAGCCTGTGAATCTTCAGGATTTTCTACAAATGGCCATCTTGTTCAGCTGCATGTAGTCAATACATAATCGTAGAGTACCATATTTTTTTCTTACAAACAATACATGAGCTCCCTAGGGTGACACACTTGGGCGGATGTAGCCTTTTCAAGGAGCTTATGGAGTTGGAATTTCAGTTATGTTAATTCAGGTATACTCATACGATATGGAGTGCTTGACACAGAGGTTTCTCCTGGATGTAGTTATATGGTAAAATCGATATCCCACTTTAGTGGAAACCCAAGTATCTCTTCTAGAAATACATCAATGAACTCTCTAATGACTGGAAAGTTTTCTAAGGAAGTTATCTTATCCTTAGAGTTTGTATAACCCACTTGCACAACATAAATATGAGATTCCTTCTGAATGCATTTTCCTAGTTGGTTAGTAGTGATGAGTCATAGTTTAATGCCCTTCTTAATTCCCTGAATTTCCTGTCTAACGCCTTCCCCAATAAAGAAGCTGACAACTTTATCCTTGCAATTCACCAGGGACCAATGTTTCTCTAACCAGTCCATTCTAAGTAGCATATCATAGGATCCTAAGGGTAACATGTTCAAGTCTATATGAATTTGTTGTCTTGATATTTCAATGGACAATTTTATGTTTTGGTAGTCACTCTCTTTTTGGCACCGGTGGCCAAATGTACTAACTAAGGGCTCTGAAACTTAAATCATTGGTAAATGACATAATTCTACAATTTTTGGGCTGACATAGCTCAAACTAGCACTTGGATCAATTAAAATGGAGACAGGATGATTAGAAATTTTACCTTCACATTATATTATTGTTCGTTGATACTCAGCTTGATTATCATCCAAGGTTGCATTGATTCTGGATATACTCTTTGCCACTTCGCCAACAGTAGAGGTGTCTTTTATGTTGGCAGCTTGTTCTGCTCATCCACGATGTGGGTGGTCCTTCTAATAATGTGGCTCCCCACATCTCTAACATTGAAAATAAGGTTTTTGTTGTTGGTTTACTTATGGTTTACTTTCTACTTTTGTTTGTCTGCTCTCACTTTGTGCTCCATATTTCTATTGATTCTTTCCTGGAAACTTATTGGGCTATCTTTAGTACACATTTTTCTCACTAGTAATTTTTTCATTTCTATTGTTCATGAAAATCTTCACTCCCTTCTTGTTCGATCCATTTTTACCACCTGCACCCCTTTGCTTCATTTGCTGATAGTAGATCTAGGCCTTTTGCATGGCCTCATCATGGTTTTTGGATTATCAGACTCCAACTTCTCCTTCATAAAGGTAGGTAGACTACTGATAAAACATTGCACTTTATCCTTCTCCTCTCGTATGTATGGAACATATCGCAGTAGCAATGCAAACTTGGCCACAAATTCATCCATAGTCAGCGAGCCTAGTCTCAAATCGTGATACTCTTTCGCCTTTTCATCATAAAACGATTCAGTCAAGTATTTTTCTTTAAAATGTCTTTGAAATTTATTCCAAGTGACTTCTTGTTCTTTGATTTCTCAAGTTGTCTTGATTTCCTCCCACGAGAGGGTGGCTTTACCTTGCAATTGATAAATTTCCAAATATGCTTTTAAATTATTATCATATTCATAGATATGAAAATACGTGTTCATGTTAATCAACCAAGCCTCACCTGCCTTCTCAGATTTACCGTCAAGTGTCAGAGGTTTTATTTTTTTTAATTCACCTTGAAGTTCGAATTTCTGTCTCTTGGTCCCTTTGTCACCAAAAGCATTATCAGACTTTCCTTCATCATCATTACGTCCTCTTGCAGATTCCTCATTATCCTCCCTTTGGCAAAATACTTCAGTTCTATTTCCATTACCAACACTTGGGTTTGGCTCCTGTTGATTATGTTGGTTTGAGAATCTTTTCAAAATTCTCTCTTGTTCTTGCCTCAAACTTTCGTTATCAACTCTTAAGTTAGTCATTTCAGTATGCAATTGTTGAAATATCTCTAGCAAAGCTACATTAGCTTGGCGAGACTCTTCCCCCAACTATGCCCACATCTTAGGATTAGTTCCCACATAAGGTGCTTCAAGTCTTGTTGGCGGTCTTGATCCTCTTCGCATGTTGTCTTTCACTCTGTGTACATTCACATATTGGTTATTCTTAGTTTCCCGTTTAGCCACAGTGTTAAAACATGGCTCTGATACCACTTGTAACCATAATGCACTCTAGACACAAAATATTTTAATAAAACAAAATTTACATCTACCAAATTATTTATTACATATGGAGTTCACATAAATGGTTCTTTTATTGCACCAAAGTATTATTGTACCCTAGATAAATAATGGTATAACCTAACTTAAATATTATTTGATTAACCCTTAGGGGTGGGGTTTTCCATAGATTGGATGTGAACCCTTGCCACAAACTTAAACTTATGAACCAAAAAAATAATTGTCCACCCCTTCCAAGGTCGATTACTGGGCGCATTTTTCATATTATATTTTATGTACCGCATTTTATGTACCCAATTCGGGCACCTGGAGCCATATCCATTGTTGCTCATTTTGAGGTCAATTCGACGCTTGAGGTTTACTAGAATTTAGTTGTGGTAACTAATTCCCTCCTGAGCTCCATGACCATTGTTTCATTCACTCTCTCCGAGCTAGGGTTTCCGATGCTCTGCAACTGGTTCATGGCAGTGAAGGTTCTAAATGAGGATTCCCACAGGTAATTGTCCATTGTTATAACTATTTTTGACACACTGAGCTTTGAATTTGTTCATCGAATCTCCTACATCCCTTGACCAATTCTCTGTCATGTTTTCCCTTACAGGTTCAGTCTCATTGTCTTCAATGTGGATATGGCAAGAGGAGCGCGGATTCTGAGGTAGCTTTCTAGGTATTCACCTTTTGAAATCTTATCTAATAGAGGTCTATCCCTATTCGTATTGTTTTAGGAAGGAGGAGTTTGCTAGCTAATCTATGAGTGATTGCCTCTTTGAATAGGTCCAGAAGTCTAACACGACTCAACAAAGAGTATTACAAGTAAGAAATCTCCCCTATGTCATGAATTTATAGATGACATCTTTAGAAACCCTCTTATCTAACTATACTCCTTATATGTGACAGGCTAGGTTCTTATTATGCCATTCGTCTATATTTTCCAGAGGATTAAGCTATCGCCATGAGAAACAGACTCATGGGTTTCATGTCTTTCATTCCAAGTTTCCATTTTACTCCAACTTTTATGGGTGATTGGTTAAATTCTCCTATAGAGGGCTTTCATACTTAGTTTTTACAACATAGGCTCTTATCGTTAGAGTGCTTCAATTTCTTGCTAAAGTCTTGAGGTCATTCAGGTCAGTGGATTTCTTTTAGTTGTTAGTGTCTGTAGCCTCAACTTCTCTATGTTAAACAGAGAGGTTGTTAATTAAATTCTGGGTTTTCTTTTAATATCAATTGTCACCACGGGAGTATCCAACATTTCGGCTAACCTTTGTCGTGGGTTTTTAAACTGGTTGTATTCAAACATTTCCCACCTTTTTGAATAATGAAGGCTTTTTCTTCTAGATACTACTCATTTATTTTTCATGTCGTATGGTTGTAAATATATATATATAATTATATATTATATATATATATTATATATATATAATATATATATATATATATACACATGGTGTATCATTATCAAATATATAAGGGAAAAGAATTATTCACTTTCTGTATTTTCTGTGTAAATGAACAATATTTATTTCGTCTTCATCTTTTGTTGAAAACTAAAGTGATTAAATCTTTGTACACGGCTATATTTGTCCTCTTTTAGTTCCAGATTACATTAATAATAAGATGTACTTCCTATACAATATGTTATGCATGGCTAAAAGGGTTCTCCTTCTATGTATTGAACAAAATCTCTTCTCCTATAAACACTTCGGGTTCTTTTTTATTTTGTGACCTTTCTGTGTCGTTATTTTAATTGGCAGTGAGTTTGATCGTGGGGTCTCCTAGCTCGCAATGTTGAACCCTAGATATTTTCCCTAACTTGGTTACCAAGGCTCTTCGTCCACAAAATAAATTCAGAGTCGGGGTTAAGCACAAAATCTTCCTCTCTTAAAACCTCGAGTTGACAATACCCTACAGAACATTTAGGTTCACTTCTCTGAATTTGGATAAGTGTTATCAGTTTCTATCCATACCCAATAATTTCCTACACTTTTGTTTTCCTCGTCAATCATGCATTTGGGTCTAAAAACCCCTTATCTATTAACAAATAATCTATACTAAATCACAGATTCATTTTTCTTTTATAAGTTAACACCTACTTAATGTACAAAGTACTTTTCCTTTCTAGAATCATAGAAAACTACAGATATTAATAACATATATTTTCTTCAACTTCTGTAAGGAGTCCTAATCTCATAGAACAACATAATTTCTATCATTAAATAACAAGTAATACTAGAAGGAAGCTATGAAGGTACTTATTTGTCTGAACCTTTGTTGACATAAGAAATTTACTAGGAAGATCTCACCACCCAACTGTGATACTGGCAATGACGCCCAGTCTCTCCCCTAGCTTCTTCCCAGCTAGTCAATATAGGGACTAAGCCTTAGCTTAAACAATTCTGAACATCGGACCACCTAGGTCCAGTCCAAAATTTCATCCCTCTAGGGTTCTTCCAAGGGTTCCACTGGTTCGGAGCCTAGCTCAAGAGCACCTTGGTTTGGCAACGTCCTTCCCTCTTGAGAATTTTGTACTAGGTTCTTAGTCCAATCTCTCTCTCTCCTATTCCCACTGAGTTCAAGATTTTTCCTGCCCTTCTCTTTAGGGAAAAGAGAAAGAAAACTGATAATTATCCCAACTACCTAGTATTTCTTTTTTGAAAAAAAATATTTTCTTGAAATTAATTTTCTTCCATTAATTACCTTTCACCACACTACTTTTTCACCACACTACTTCATTAAGCCTTTTGAGCCCCAAAAACAATCAGTGCGTTTATAAAATAAAAAATAAAAATAACTAAGATTAACCACAATAAGTTAAAAATAATAAGAAATAAAAATAACTATGAATAACATCAGTTACTTAACAAAGTATATAATATAATATTCTTTTCAAAATTAACTATTCTATTTTATATCCATTACCCCATACATACATATACTTTTAATAATAAATTCAACCATACCACGTAATAATAAACTCAACCGTTGGTTTGCCAAAATTACATTTAATTTGGATGTGTGTTATTTCATATATTATTGTCCTCAAAAGATGGACTAAGAAAATCTCACCATCACGCTACATCATCTCCCGTGTTATAAATAAAAAATGCTAAATTAATTATATATATGTTCATTCAAACTATAATTTTATATATATAGATTTTGAAGTTCATTCAAATTATACTAACCCGATTAGATTTTGAAATATATATTAAAAATGTTGAGGGATTAGGTTTTGAAGTTTACAAAAATTATGAGTTGTGAAATTATTTTATTATATTATAGTTTTATTAGATTTTGTTTTAAAATTTATAATGTTTTTTTAGTTTTTTTTAAATAATAGTGAAAGTTTTTAGTTGTTATTATTTTTATATTTATTAGTAACATTAATATAGATTTGTCTATGGGTTTTGGATTAAAGGTGAATAAGTGTATTGTTAAGATTTTTTTTGCTATAGGTTACTAGTTCAAATCTTTGTGGGTATTAGATTACAAAAAAGAAAATTAGTTGATACCATCTTTCATATAAACCCGTGGGCATAAGATGTTAGGAAAGATTCTAGAATCTTGGTAGGCCATGCAGTAGGATTAGATTGATGACTAGTGCATAGTAGATCACATGTTGGTGATTATCTGTCTTTGGTGATAATGAACAGGTGTGTGAACACGAGGTTGATATATGTGCATTGATGGTGAGGAGATGACTGGTTAATGGCTCTTTGTCCTTCACAAACCTATGGTGCTCAATGGTGGTTGATTATGACTTCAGTTGGCTATGGAATAGTGGGTATTGATGTTATCATGTAGTGAACTCACTTATGTGGATTGTGCTCCAATACTTTGTTGGCATTAGGTATCATGGTGGGTATTGATGTTATCATGTAGTGAACTCACTTAAGTGGATTGTGCTCCAATACTTTTTTGGCTTTAGGTATTAGCCTCAATCTCATTCCTCTTGTTAGCCTTTTCTTGGATGATGTTGTTTAACATTTAAACTCACTAATCCTTGATTTATTGTTTTATGGGATATTGGAGCCTCTCGCTTCTTGCACCATGTTTTTTATTGGTGAAATTGCCGTGGTTGTATTCCTTCTTTGTGTATTGTATATGATTGGTTGGATTTGGAGCATTTTTTATGTGGGCCTTTAGTGTCACCCCTTTGTCTTCTATAGTGGTGTAGATGAACCTTTCCATGGTTTGTTTCAAGAATTTGTGTTGGTTTCTTCATAGCACCCAAACTTCATTGTCATGGCATGTGAAGATACCCCAAAGTCTAGTAAAATGACAACTACTAGAACTTGGGTCAAAGGCACTCTCACAAATGTACCTCTCTATGCCCTTAGGGCACATGGGTTGAGAAAGTCACCATATTAGAAAGGAAATGCTTCCAAAGGTCCACTTCCCCTAAAATTCAAGTTAAGCATAAAGCTTTAGTGAATTCAATTACGTAGAGACGTCAATATACCCTATCCCAACAAATTATGGTAGAGTTCCAAGGATGGTTTGATGCAACTATGTTCTTGCAGTAAAAGTATATGAAGGTGTTTAGAGAAATGGAGTTCTATTGGTTGGCTAAGACACTTGTATCCATTCTTTTAGAAAAGTAGAAGTTATATGAATCTAAACTTATTGACATGATTATAAGGCCAGAGGCAAAAATCTTCATTCTTTGTTTGGTGGTCTTAGGGCTCGACTTTGAATTCTATAGCAAAGTGTGAGGGAAAGAGCAGGAAAATGTGAAGGTTGTGAGCAAGTCCTAGTCAAGGGCACTATCTCTTCTCCCATAATCATAGATGATGAATAGAAGGATTACAAAAAATAAAAATTATCTAACAACTTATCACCCTTAACAAGATTATATGACAACCATAATATTCATAGGATTGGAAGTTATATATATAAACCTTGGAATACATTTTGTTATGTAAATTATACACTGGTAGTTTACCATGCTATGATGTTTTGTAATTTCACTTTGACTTAATGTTTATTATAGTTGTTGGGTATTCTACTGTTGTTTAGAAAATCTTCGACTAGTCCTTACATAGGAGCTTAAGCAATATCAATTTATTTTATTGTTTTCCAAGAATTAATTAAAGTTTGAATATATTTCGAATACTCATCCGCCTAATATGATATGTGTTTGAGGCCAATTATCAATTATACTTCAAACCTTAGAGTAAAAGTAGTTTATACTGTTTCGGTGCAATGGAGTACACATATTGTATTCTCAGAACCTTTGTCTATCAACTTCCCGGACGACTACAACCTAAGGCTCTTGGAACCTTTTTGATAATCCACTTGTCATGCGAAGGAAGAGGGTCGTGGTATGGTTTGAGGTTGGGAAAGTGTCCTAATCACCACTGGCAGTCTTTAGGGCTTCAGATTGGATGAATTAGATGAAAACATGACAGTTAACGGGTAACTACCCCCTCCCATCTGCCATAATCATGGCTCATTTGCAACTTTCATTCTCAGTGAGGGAGCTCTGCATTCTGGGACCAAACCCTAACAAGGATGTTCGCTTGTCGATTGTAGACAATGTTTCTCTTTTCCCAAGTGACATTTTCTCCCTTGTTGAATCTTGTTAATCTTGAATCCTTAGATCATTTTCTATTGCTAATTCAATATACTACACCTACTATCAATTTGTAGTCTTGGGTGCGAGTTTGCACCATTATTCCTCCATAAATCTTAGGAAGAGGGTTTCTATGCGAAATTGTGGAGGTAATTTGTTCTTTATTATTAATTTGTTGAAAACCTTAGCTAGGATAACATTCTTAGTTGTTTATTTTTTTTGGAATTGCGACATTCTAGCTTGTATTTCTTAGTGTGGCGTTAGTCGGCTTGCCAAGGCTTCCAAAGGTAAGAATTTAATAATTCTCTTTCAGTTGTATTATTTTTTCTTTGTTACAACACCATTCCTTTATGCATTCTTATTCACGAGTATCCTTCTTGGATTAACTTATTATAGTTAACACAATAACTAATCATTTTTTTTTCCTTGTGTGTTCATTTTCCCCTTCCAGGTTTCCTTGAAACTCTTGCTCAGCTCTTGGTTCTTACAATTTTTGGCTTCTTTGAGACTCCAAGTTCCAACGACTTAATCTTTGTTTTACTTTGCTCTCACAGGTCCTGGAAGGTTTTCAATTCCATTATAGTCCATGCATTGGTTAAACTTTTCTTGTTCATCGATTCCTTATGGTTTTTTCTACAAGGTTTGGCTTACAACCTTTTGACAGTTTAAGTAAGCCCGGTCTTGGCCTGTAACAAATGTGAGAACCTAGGAGATTACTTTTGAGGGTTTACTTAAATAGGCTAGTTTTATTTGTATAGTTGCGGCCTTGGCTTGGAACCAATTCAAGATATATGTATTCTATTTAATATAGTAATGTTTCTTTTGTGTAAGGAATATCATACCTTAATTACAATAATATAATCATGTTTCTACAAAATTTTATTTGGTACCTTCCAATTTCGTTACTTTTCCGTGTTTATTTGATGCCCTGTTGGCAAGTAGAATAATACTTGTGTAGATTTATGTATCACTCGACCTTCACTGTCGATTATCGAATGTTTTTTGAAACATCTATTTTCATTTCAAATGATGTTACTCTAATGTCTTACTTTGTCATGCTTTAATTGTTGGTTTGAGGGTTTTGTTCTTGGAATTATATGAAGGCCTTGAGTCGGTCATAATAATCATAGCCTATTAATAATGTTTTGTTTATCAAAAAACTCAACTTCTAAATTATTCACTTGTGCTTATGTCTATGCATGTAGTCTCTGTTTTCTTTGTAGTCAATTATAGTTGTAGTTACACTAGCACTATGTGTTCTCATTTTGGAATAGTTGTGTAATTTATATTTGGAATATAGTAAGCTATGTCATTGTAGTTTAGTCAATTTATTTCTTTATGGTTCTGGAATTCCCTCAAGCGGGACCTGCTCAAGCATTCCAATTCTCTGTCAATTAGAATTCAGGATTGTTTCAAACTGTTGTTAACCAGTGGGCCTAGAACTAACCTGCTTCACTGGATTTTTAATACAGTAAGCTATAATCATTTTTCTCATAAAATTTCACAGAAATCACAGGAAGAACAATCTTTTCCTTATATACAGATATCATAAATATTTACAGAATCTTTCACTGTTCAAGAAAATAGAAAAAGGCATTCCATGTTTAGGAATCACAAGTTAAGCTACTTATCATTTTTATAGTAACTCATTGTTTCCTAGGGTTTAAAGATAAAACAATCAACATGTATTCTATAGAAATACATTTAGTCATATTTTTATAGATCTACCATTCCATTCATTGTCCATCTATATATCTAGTAAATCTTCAAAAAAGTACAGAGATATTATAAGTTTTCGTCATTAGATATACTCATCTACATAGGTCTAGACAAATAGGGAATTCAACCAAGAGAAAGACCGTTCCTCCCAACCAATGAGAATGCCAATCACGTCTAATTGTCCCCCTGAGCCTTTTCAATTTCGTGAATAGTTGATGGAAAACAACCTAGCAAGGTATTTCCTCAGGCATCAAGACTAGATCAGTCCAACCAAGAACTCACAGACTCACAAGTTTGTCTTAGTATTTCCACTGGCTTGTAATCTAGCTCAATAATACCCTAACTAGAAGTGTCTTGCCCTACCTTAACAACGTCCTATTCACGGTATCAATTTCTCTCCTTCCTTCAAGATGCCTCTGGATTTCTCTATTGCCTTCCTTGGCTTATTTTCCCACTGAGATGCTTTATCTCTAGGGAGAGAGGAAGTGATTGTCCTCTAACTTTCTGGTAAATGAAAATTTTCATCTAAGGTATTTTCCCATGAATTCCAAGACTTTCCATAACCTTTTTAGAATAAATTAAAATAAAATTTAAACATTAAAGTTTTCAACAAGGCTTTCCACATAGCCCATGATTTACCAAGTCTGCGTAGTAAAAGTAAATAAAATATTTAATTTTCACTGAGGGGTATTACATCTCTCCTCCTCACGAGCGAAACACCTTCCTTGGCATTTCCTGACCTTCAAAACAAGCTATAATATGTCTCACACATAAAATTTGATTCTCCTAGGTATCCTCTCCCTACTGAAGTAACCTAGGTAAACACTTGTTTCTGTAGCATAATTTTTCTCTGATCAAGAATGCGCAGAGGTTAGACCAGGATTACTTTGTCCAGTTTGACCTAAATTCAAAATCATTATGGTCTCTAGTTTTCATCTATTCAATTATTTAAGAACAATATATATATTGTTTCAATATTCATTACAAACATTGTCAGTGGTTATTCATATACCCAACAAAAGTCATCGACATGCATCACAACCCAACAAGGGTCAATATCCTGCATTAATAAGAGTTAACAATCATCATTGTAAATTATTTTACTTACCCAATGGTTATGCCAATTGACAAACACCCTACCATGTGGTTCCATTATATGTTTCAAATTACGGAGGTACTAGTTCCGTCTGCACTATTTTCTTTAGCAATAATAATATGTTCAAAAGCTATTTATTGTTCTTTTCCTTTATGAGAGATTGCAACTAGTTCATTTTGTACTAAATAGCACTACTATACTTTTATATTAATTCAAATGTTACATATGCATTAGTCATGCATGAGTAGAGTTTAAGATAACTTCCAATTCCTTCCATATTCAAGATGGCCACATTGTTTTCTACTTTGTCCAAGTAAACTTAGTTATACCCATCTTGGGTTTCTTTATTATTTTTCTTTAGTGACAACCAAGGGTCAACTTTACAATATTTTTCAACTGTGGTTGCTTTGTCATCATATTACAAGTTATTAATGTAAGTTACACACAATTTTTCTTCTGTATACAATCATGGGATTTCTCCCTCTCATGCTCGTATGCATATTGATTGTCTCATACTTTCCATGTTACTATAATATGGTTCTTTCCTTATAAATAGACACACGTTCACTTCCCTCAACAACAAATTATTATAATGCATTTGGTATGTAAGGTCCGATGGAATATTAATAGACAATAATTCTATTCCAACCTGAGAATAATTGGTTATCTTATTGTACTCCCACATAGTATTCATACTTGTTATCATCACAAGGAAGGGTTTTTGGCCTTGTTCCCATGATGGCTTGCAACCAATGATTTGTTCCTTTTGCACCATCATACTTTTATGATATCAAACATGTCATGACAAAATGTTACCAAGTTCTAGAGAAATTACTTCAACTTACCACTTTCACAGTAAATAGTATCTTGTTCTTTGTGCAAGTGGACCCCTTCATGTCCACATCTCTTATTTGGTGGTGGTTTCATGCAAAAATCAAGGTTCTATAATTCAGTTAGTTTTCTTTATTGTATCCTTTCCTTTTTTTCTTTCATCAATATACATTGAGGATAAAAACACAAGGTAATATTAAAATGATTCACTATAACAACTCAAGGGAATAATCAATAGTAGCACAAGTATGCTTGCAATCAACAAAAGCTAAATAGAGAATTACTTTTCCCAATCTTACCATAATTTCTTTTCGTCATTCCTCACCTACGAGTTTAGGTTTGAATTACTCTCTACTCTGCAACTTATTAATTAAGGTGCCTGGAGGTCCTCTTATTGTTGAAGTGTAATCAGTTATGTGTTTTTTCCCCTCGCATCTTTGTGCCTATCAGTCCTTAGCACACTATGTTAGTGTGGTTATCTTGACATAATTATTTGGTAAGCATATGTTCATTCTAATCAACTATTTGACGATACTTTGTATCTATAAAATTATTTGATGTTCTTTAAGGTACTTATATAGGGTATCATTGACTGGTGGCATGTTGCACTTTCCATGTAACACATCATACGACTATAAACATAAGTAACACTTGTGCCAATATGTTATCAACATTTTTATTTACCATAGCTTTAATATTTTTTATTATGTGTTACATTTTCTTTGATTACCTTACTTGACTATCAGCTTTTTTCTTATCACATCACACCTATTCTCCCTATCAATCCTTCAAGTCACGTTAAGATGACAACCTCCTTAGAATAATAATATACACATTCATTTGTTTACCTAAGACATCAAAGTTCCCCCCCCTCGTAATTTGTGATTGTATCATGTATAAATATAATTATATACAGTTCTACTAAATTTCCCAACCGATCTCGCTTGCATCTATTTATGTTCATTTTATTGCACTGAAATTCACTTCAATTAATCAAAAATCTCTTTTCATATTGATTTTGATCAGACTTAACCTTTCAAATTGTGAGGTAGTTATAAAATAAACCAATTAGCGAATTGTAACATGATCTGGTATCATAAGTATGTACCTCACACCATCTTGAGTTCCCCCCATGTCAATTAGTTACAGGAAATTCAAAAGTTGTCAGCATTAATTTTCTCTATTTTATGGGTTGTTGCATACTTTTCCTAGAAAATTTCTATATCCTTGAATTTGATTCTAATATTTCCCTCTATATACTTACTAAATTTGATGTAAAAATGATATCCTTTCAAGTATCAACAACATTGTTCTGATATGCTTTTGTGCTTATTTGATGTCTTGGGGTAACCCAAATACTTTTATCTTATCACTTTCAATTAACAAGTCTCATATATGCCACTCACTTCACTACTTATGAGACTAGTCTCCTTTCCATATCAAATTATTAGGACAACTTATGACAACTTACTTCTATTTCACTAATTTTTAAACAAGTGTTTTATCCGGTGATTCTATTGCAATTTTCAATTACTTGATTTTTGCAATCCTTCACGCTAGGATTTATGCCAATTATTCTTAACGCCTTCCTCTATTCATGGAGAGACTTTCCAATGAGGAAGTTCATTAATTCTCTTACTAGTGTGTTTTCACCAGTCATGAAATATGTACCAGCCAATTATTATTACATTGGACTGATTTATATTTGAGTTATACTATTGAAATACAAGTTTTTATCTTTTATTATAATCATTGTCGATGCGTGTCGTATGGTTTGCTAATGCTTAGTTGGGTGGAAAGGATGCCAACTATTCTCACCAATCACCCAAAATGTCTCCAGTTAATTCATATTATATAGGTATCTTATAATTGTAAGTGTTTGACATCCCATTCCATCTTTGATAACAATTATCATTTAGTATAGCCTTATGACTTCCTTTGTACACCAATACACCATATATTTTGGCTTTAGGCATTACAAGGTTTTCAGTCCCTTCCATTCCTATATATGCTTTATTTTGTGTGTACCCTCTTATTGTTTTTTAATATACAATGTACATATTATTGGGGTGTTTCACAATGTTACTATAGATTTTTTCCCTTTCAGTTTGCTTCCCATACATAGGTAAGGTTACTTCTTTTGTTAGGATTAAAAATTATTTTGACTACCAAGTATTTCTTTTCATTCACTTTCTCCACTACGGTTCTTGGTTAGCATCCAATATATGTATGAGGAGGTAGTTGACACAAATCAAGTAATTAATTTCCAACTGTAAGTATTACTTACCAATGATATCTTTACTTATTTTATACCAGTCTCTTCTTCAACAACCCATGTTACAAGTTTAATTTAAGACATAACAATTATGTATTGAAACATTACACACACACACACACACACACACACACATACAAAAATGGCTTGCAAC